>JARFJB010002085.1:805000-816914 GCA_036346205.1 Vesta saturnalis
TATGCATGGTCTGACAGCGATTGACCGATTATCGAGGACAAAGAGCGTGTCTACCTCCATCAACAGGAATTGAAGCACCAGTGATATTACTAGCATCACTACTTGCCAGAAAGGTAATAGTTGAAGCCACTTCATTTGGCAAACCTGGTCTTCCAAGAGCATGTGTAGTTTTGGTTCGATTAATGAATTCTTGATATTGATTGTCGTCCATTCCACTTCGTTGATGAATACTGGTTATAATCACACCAGGATTCACACTATTTACGCGTACCTGTTTAGATGCTAACTCGAGTGCCGTACACCTTGTGAATTGATCTACACATGCTTTAGACATGCAATATGCCAAAACTCCCGGAAATGAACGGATACCATTTACACTTGAAACATTAACAATATTACCCTTTGAAGCTATCAAATGTGGAACTGCTAACATTGTTAAGAAATATATTGATCTTACATTAATATTCATAACACGATCGTATTGTTCTAAATTTGTAGTCTCTATTGTACCAGTTTCTAGAACACCAGCATTATTTACCAATACATCAATCTTTCCATAGTGGTTAATAACTGAATCAATTACAGATTTTATATCAGATTCTTTTGTTAGCTCTGCAGTGAGTAGTAATGGTTTATTTACATTAATCTTACCGCATTCTTCTCCAACTTTGTTTAGATTACTTGTATTTCTCCCAGTTAAAGCAAGCTTAGCACCAAGCCCTGCAAAGCGTTGCGCAGTTGCAGCACCAATTCCAGAACTTGCTCCAGTTATGAGCACCACTTTTCCACCAAATTGCATGATAAATTTTGTATTATTAAAAATAACCTCTGACACAATAATGTCTACTGTTTTATTAGTTAACTCTCGTTGCCAACGAATATTAAGTATTTAATTTGCAATAACGATATTGGCTGATAACGCAAAACAAATCAACATTTCAACACTACAAATACAGGGTCATTTAATTGTGTAATTATATCTGTTATTATTAGCTAAACATATTTATCTTTAAAAACAAATTGTTACTCCAAATATTAAAAATAATCTAAATTAATTACAGTAATGATAATATTGTAATAAGGAAAAATATGCCCACTTAATCTGTATTAAACTTAAAAATACAAGGTTATATATATGATGTTAGAACTTAAGTGATTCAGATAACATTTGGTAACTGAAATTTTAAGATCAGATGTAATCGGAGGTAAACTCTAAAATAAAAATTTGAGTAAACCGACTCGAGAAACTTCTCCACTTTCTATTATTTGCGTCTATTCAAACCAAAACGCAGGTATGTCAAATTTGAATATAATCGCTTTTTAAGTTCCAGTGTCATTTCGAACGGAAGAAAATAAAATCCACCCGTCTTCTTACCTTGCAGCTATACCACCACCAATAAATCACATTTAAAACATAAAGAAATACTTGCAAATTCTTTTTAGTTATCTTGTAAATTATTCAAAACGTCAATTGCTTTAAAAAGATTAAAATGATTTAAAAACTATTTTTAGTAGAAAACCTTCTGCGTTCGTCGGACTACTGTAACGAAACAAAATTTCCGTTACAAAAAAAGATATACCATTTCCTTCTGGTTCTGGCACCTAACAAAAAAAAACCAGTCCTTACATATTTTCCGTATAATTACAAATGAAGATTTATTTGAACGCCCGGTATTTTTAATTTCAGAAATTAATTTCTTTATTGAATAAATAAATTCCAATACGATAACATACATATAGTTTTATTAATTGAATGTAAGATGCAATAATTTTACTTTAACTGATTATAATTATATAAATTTAGATTTTTAACATAAACATTATAATTTTCCATTTATCAATAAAATATTCCATGGTCAACACAGGTTTCATTACCAAATACGCAAAACGCGTTATCATTTTAAGCAGTTTTGCAACAGATTCTACATTATTATGAGAATAAGCAAGTTGATGTCTGATAGTGACCGGAAGTTTCCTTAAATTACATTAATTATATTTAATCCCAGTTCTTGCGGTTACAAGTAAGTCTTGTTATTATTACCGTACAATTAATAACACACGTGTTAATTATTATAATCATATTAACACTTATAGTCTAGTTAAAAATTACGTTTATTTATAAATATTTTGTAATAAGTAGTTTTATTATCCACTATTGTTTATTAAAAATTCAGAATATTAAGTAAATTTCCACCCGTTTGCTTATCGGTTTTTATTAAATTTTACTCTAAATCATGGCGTAAAAGATTAATTTTATTAAAATCTTTTGTTCCTTAATTACCTATAAGTTGAAATGATCACACCATCATTACCGTCTAATTAACTACTGTACAAAATTAAAATTGATTTATGATCATTTATATAGCAATAGAGTTGCCTAGTTATTCTATTTTACACATTTACTTTTGGACCTAATTCGCTAACTTCATTGTTATTGTTCAGCGTTTCTTCCTTTAACAATATTTTATTCTATCATTGATTTGGAGAATCATCACCGATTAATACATGTTTGCTAATTTTTTGGATTATACGTTCTTTAAACCGTGCGTGCAATTTAATCAATTTTACCTTCCAACCTACATACATATGTAGGTATAGAAGGTTATGCAATCGACTTATTAGCTCATTTTACAACTTTTGGCCAAGTTTCGCCAAGATCGGCCATCGTGTCTGGATGTCTGTGAGTCTGCGTGTCTTTTTTTTATGTCGACATGTCCCAATATAATTAGTAATATTACATGCCTTACATTATTATAACTAACAAATGTTGACAAAACTTTCTGAAAATTTTTTCACTTTACCTTTTTACATTAATCATAGTTACCTAAATTACATATTTCTTATTTGGATACTTTGTCAACCTTTGTTTTAACATTTGCGAAATTTTAATTTTAAATTTATTTAAATACATTATCAATATTTGTTTTAACACTTTCATAAAAATTATAGCATATTATTATCTAAGGTTTATCACTTCTTGTTTCACCAGCAGTAGTGGTCACTGTTTCAACACACCACTACAGAAGAGAAAGCGGAATTAAAGCATTCCTTATCAGGAATAGAAGACCGGCGGACCGAAGGTAGCAGCAGGACCAGGATCATCAAGGAATCAGGAAGAACGCCAAGGACAACGCGTGAAGACAGCTAGTAACCGGAGCCAATCACACGAAAAGGAACGCCGCAGGGTAAATTAAATTTTCCTACACTATCCTTAACCTATTAACAAAGCCCTCTATTTTCTGCCGGACTCCTAACTCAAAACCTTAATCCAGCGGGGTGAGAGGCTGCACCTCCGTGGGTGTCCACCACCTTTAAAAAAAATACATTTGTATCTATTGCACACTCCAACTCAATTACTAACCACCATGGTAAACCCGCACCTCCCAGTCTTCCTTTCCCTAACCCCGACGACGACACCGACCGTGACGTACGCTACCGTAGCTTCGATATCGGTAGCACCGACCCGTACTATTATAACCACGACGATGACGAAGACAACGACCAGGACGCCACCCTCACCCTCACACTCTACCTTTTCCATATCCTCGTCATCCTCCTGATCCTCATCCTCGACCTCTACCGTAACCCAACCCAAATCCCGGTATTGCTTACGCAATATTCCCCTATCACTTACTTCCCAGAAGCAACTGTACACCATCCTCCGCCCTCTGCAGCTCCCGATTCAACCACTATTACACCGCCCTGATAGAAACCTCACATCCTATGCCTACCGCCGTAGTGGAGAAATCCATTAAAGCCACCTTTGGTACCCCATCCATTACCCTAACCCAATTGTCCGGCCCAACCCACACACGACCCGAACCCAAACCTCTCTCTCTGTCATGCATCATCCGCGAGGTTGACCGTGACATAACCGAAGCAGAGATTATACAGGCCATCGACCTCCCGCACATTACCAAGGCCATCCATATAATCTGTAGAGCCACCAACCGTCCCGATTCCTTTGTCCGTATCCAAACCCACTCCAAATCCTCTATTTATTACCTCTTGCATAAGGTGTCTGTATGTACGGTAGACGCTATCAATGCGAGCATCCACATACCCCCAATTCCATTCCCAAGTACACAAATCGCAGGACAAACGGTGACACGATCCCAACCAAACAAATACTACAAATCCCATTCTTCAAGAAACCCCGACTACCACGTAAACCCAAAACGAAATTCAAACACCTCCTAGGGCTTCTACTTCAACGACTAGATAACCTACCAGAGGAGTTCGAAGAGCTCCTCGACAATATTCCCTACATCCTAAGATAAAACCAATCCTCAAGGAAAACGATGACGACCGCCGCAACGAAAAGGGACAATTCTATCCATCCTATAATACCCATTATACACTAACCTCAAACATCAAACTCTCAATATATACATTTTTTTTCCTACAAATCATAAATATCAAAATTATTAGCACTTACAATACACAAGTATAACACAACACACAAACACTTAAAACCCAGGACTGAAGAAGGAGAAGATCCCTAAACTGTCCGAAGAATGAAGACCTTTATGAAACCAAGAAAAAAGAAGATCCCAAAGAAGAAGAAGCAAATGATTAAAAAAAAAGGTTTATAATAATTGAGTTAAATGAAAAAAAATCTAATAACTACTTATATTTATCCTAACTGAATTGTTTTATTTATTTTCTTTTTTTTAATTATTGACACAGATTATCGAAATTTATGCTGTTTACAAATTTGGTAAATTCATTTTGGTATTTAGTGATAAGGTCAGAATTTTAGGTTGGCCAAATACCACCTTTTTGTATAATTTTATTTTTTAATTCTAATCGTTCGTTCCTTAATAATAAGCATTCAAATATTAAATTCTGTATTGTTTGATCACTATTATTACATATGCAATCTGAATTTTGTGTTATTTTAAATCGATTTAAATATTCTTTAAATTTGCCATGACCACTTAAAATGTTTGGTGCATTTCTGTCTATCAAACACAGACGGAAAGAATGATTTCGTTAATGCATCTTTTGTAGTATTATTCCAACGGTTCTGCCATTCTAAAACCCTTTTGCTCTTTAATTCATTTCTAATCTTAGATTTACTTAATTTATCATAAGTACATATTTCACTATATTCAATACTATCATTAGTTGCTATCTCGCTTAGTCGAATTAGATCTTCTTTTTTATATAAACAGAAATGTATACACCATTTGTTAATTTCCAGTAATTGTACAGATTTTCCAGTTTTTTCTACTAAAAAATAATGAATTTGATTATTATTCAAAATATTTAAAATTTTAGGTCTAAATACAAATAACAATATTGTTCGATTTAACTTAAATTTTAATCGGTATTTAATAATTAACTTTTTAGAAATTAATGCACTTGCAATAATATTATTTTATTTAAAGCCGTAACAAAAATTTGATAGTTATAAATTTGTAAATCAATATCACAATATTTTTGTTTAATTTTTAGATAGTACGCTGATGGGTCCAAAGACAACAATTAATAGATGAATCAATTAAAAATTCTTTAACCATGTTTTTTGAAATATTAAATAAATTTGAAATTTCTTTTAATTTAATTATAATAGGAGTAATTCCAGTTAATATACAAGAAGCCTCATATGAAATTGTCCTGTAACCTTTTAGCATTTTTATCTTTAAGAATAGTTGGATTCTTTCTATTTTTTTCTTTTTTATTAACGCATCTTCCATGTTACAATTCCATAGGAAAGTAAACGTAAAATTGCTCCTTTGTAAATTGTTTTTATGGCATTTTGTTTTAAAACCCCATCGAAACTCTAACCGTAATGTCACTTGTTATTCCGTTTTTACCTGGAGATTTTTCGGGATTCATTCTTTTAATAATTTCTTCTATTTCTTTAACTTGGAATTCTTGGAATTCTTCATCGTCAGTCTCTATATTTCATTCTATTTCTTTTCTTACTTCTTTATGATAACCATTGTCGTCTTCTTTAGAATCATTTGGAGCAAAGTAGTCCATCATGTATTCCAACGTATCGTCTGCAGTAGTGTAGCTTCCATCAGGCTTAATAACAGTACTTAAACTACAATTTTTCTCCACGATTTAAATTTTTTTTCTTTTATTAATTCTTTTCTCCTAATAAATTAATTTTCTTTCTTGTCGTAATTTTTCGTCTTGAATTGTTCTTTGAAATCTTCTTCTAAATGCGTTAACCCTTTTTTTAACACCTTTAAATCGTGTGACCACCATGAAACCGATTTATCAAAATGTTTATTCTTTTCGTTATTTGATACGTAAAAAGATTTTTTGCAAACATTATGAATTGCTAAATCATACTTATCCATAAAGACCTCAAAATTAGTATTCTTTTCAACCTTCTCTTTTAATTTCATATCTAAATGTTTGTTATCAACGCACTTAAAAATATTAATCAACTCTTTAACTAAATTATTAGTTATCAAAAATTTCAAAATTGTCTTTTCTAACTATAAATCTCACTTGTTGATTTCTACAAAAATTAGTAACTTCTATATTTTCAATTCTAAAGCTAATTAATTGATGGTCCGAACAACTTTCTTCTTCTCCAATTTTCCAGTTATCAATATATTTAGACATACCATGATTAACGATTGTCAAATCTATACAACTGCATCCATTCTT
Source organism: Vesta saturnalis (assembly GCA_036346205.1). Taxonomy (NCBI): domain Eukaryota; kingdom Metazoa; phylum Arthropoda; class Insecta; order Coleoptera; family Lampyridae; genus Vesta; species Vesta saturnalis. The sequence goes on from JARFJB010002085.1 coordinate 811,634, forward strand.
TGTCAAAAATGTAGGAGTATTATTATTTTATTAATTTTTAATGAATCATTTAGAATTAAATACACTTCCATTAGTTTTCCTCTTTGATTTGGTCAAACATCGTGCCAATATTTAGATCGTGCATTACTATCAAGCGCTATTAATATATTTTTATTTTTAAGAAATAAATAATAATAATTAATTAATGAATAATTAATTAAAATTAATAATAAATAATTTTATAATTTAGTCCAATTATCTTATTATCTAAATTATAAAGTTCTTGAACAAAGATTATATCTACGTTAAGATTGTGTACAAAAATAATCTAATTACTACAAACTATCCTTGAATGGTTCAAGTTTAATTGAAAACAATTTATGTTTGTAAATTTCGATGATTCCATGTTTGAATTGGGATGTATTTTAATAGTCTGTATTTTCTTTAATTATTTTAATGATATTTAGTCTTGTAGGACAATCTTTATTCTTAGCACTACGCTTAACATCAATCTTATTCCTACTATATTGGTTGTAATTTATACAATTAACACATTTATAACCTTCACTTGCCTTACAGCCCTTCTCTTCATGATTACCTGTACAAAGTGGACAAATAGTGTTTGCTTTACAGTCACTAGATTTATGGCTAAATTTGCAACATCTATAACATCTTATCGATATATAATTTTCCATCCCAGCTTTAATTTTGTTTTCTATCAATAAACCACGAATTTCTGGTCACTTCAATAATCAAATTTCTTGATTTATTTAGTAATTTTTAAAAATAAATTTTGTATAATACCATTCTCTTTAAGAATTTTGTGATTTCAAAGATTGCAAAGCATTTTCTATGGTAATAAAATCGGGAATTCCAAATATAACTAATTGAGGTTCTTTAAGTTTTGCCACTTTTGCTTCCATCTTATTTGAACAACATTTAATTATAGTAGTTAATTTCACGTTCAGAATCTGTTTTTCCATTAGACATTGCCTTAAAGGACCGACACCAATTTTCGATGGAATAATTTTTGACTGAATATCAGTCTTCATGTTTTCAGCAGTATCCTTAATATTTGTCTACATTTTAGAGCGTCGGAATAAGAAGCTGGGTCTTTCATTACCCATGACGTATTGGTCTCATTGACAATGTCACTCATTTTAAAATTTAAATCTTCTATTCGTTTCCTAAATTATTAATTGTAGTAGTTTCAAAGTCGATTTCCATTTTAAAATTTGTCTTAAATTACTCACAGATTCCAAAATATTTGGCTTAAAATCATGTCTAAGATTTTAATTCTTCTCAGTTACATTAATCAAAGTTTCAAACACATTTTCCAACATTACGTGTATTTCTTCCGACATTGCACAAATTAAAATCACTGTAATAACAAAAGGAACAATAACTAATAATATAAACCAGATCATTATTAATTTTATACGGAAGGTATAACAAATTCTCTGTGTGTCTTTGTGTCGGTCTGTCTGTGTGTCTGTGTGACTTCGTGTGTGCGTGTGTGCGTGTGCGTGTGTGCGTGTGTGCGTGTGTGCGTGTGTGTGCGGGAATGTCGATGTCGCTGAGATCGAATGGCAATGTGATGGATGCTGGTGGAGTATTGTCTGGTTGTATTGTACTGGCTGCTGTTGGAGCTGGAACTTCAGCAGCCTTCGCGGTACTGGCTGTAAGCGCATAGATGTATTTCTCTGTTCTTCGGCGCTGTTGTTTGAACTGTTTTGGATCCACAAGCACTGGTGGATGAATAGTGCTAAGCGTACATACATCGCGTTTGTCTTTCCACTTGAAAATCACGATGCCATTTTCATCTTCTTTTCCTATTATTTCGCCCTTTTTCAGGGACGCATGCTGTAAATTCGATGGAAACCATCTGAGTGTTTTATCAACAATGCCAACGAGATGTGTTTTATGCGAAACGCAGTACTTCGCCAGTTCATGCGACGTATAAAAATTATCTACGTATAGAGTTCTGCCTTCGTTAAACAAAGGAGCACTGAGATCACGGCATACCTGCTCAGCAGCGTAAACAGCCTGTGTATGTTCAGATTGGCCACTGTAAACGATGATGGCAAACGTGTATCCTTCCGTGGAACATAGCTTGAATAATTTTATGCCGTATGCGTGAGCTTTATTTGGTATACATTGACGGAATACCAGCCGGCCACGCCATGTAATGAGCGTTTCATCGATCACAAACTCCTTTCCGGGTACATAATGTTTTTAGAATTGAGCTTGAAGCCGCTCAAGCAATGTTCTTACTTTGTTGTAGAGCCGGTCTTCTGATTGGACGTTCAACGTGAAATGAATTACGGCCAATAACAGTTGGAAACGATTACGAGGCATTACACTTCGTGGAACAACAGGTTCAGCTCACGGTTTGTCACCCAATACTCTGCAATAGTTCCGAGTTTGACCAAGCCCATGTACAACACAAGTCCTAGGAACTTTTTCATTTCACTCACTGTAGTCTCAACGAAGTTTGCCTTGGTTGCTCTACCGTACTCGTTTGTGTGTTTTACGATTTCTTCCAACGTCTCATTCGGCACTAGTAAGGAGAAGGCTTGCTGAGGGGTAAGGTTGGTCGGATGTGTACCTTGAACACCACTTTTCCCGTTGAATTCAAACGTTTTGTGACGACCCACATAGTCAAATCAGATACCACCTTCTTCCTGTGACCCCGTAATCTGTTTTCTCGGTTGTCGTGCTTGTTTTGTCGGAGTTGCTTGCAGATTTTCCGGAAAAACTTCATTGGAAATGTTTACTGATTCGTCGTCATCGTCGCTATATGGTTCATCACTATCGTCACTGCCAGGTTCGAATAGTGGATCATTGAAATCATCATCAGATGAAAAATCGCTTTCGTCAAAACTATCGTCGCCCGACATCTAATATACAAAAAGAAAAATACGAAATTGTAACAAAACACGAAAAAAGGACACGAAATTGTAAATAAAACACAAAAAAAACGCGAAATTGTAAACAAAACACGAAAAAGGACGCAAAATTGTAAACAAAACACAAAAAAAAGGACGCGAAATTGTAAATAAAACACAAAAAAGGACGCGAAATTGTAAACAAAACACGAAAAAAGGACACGAAATTGTAAATAAAACACAGAAAAAGTATGCAAATTGTAAATTGTAAGAAAAAACGACAAACTTACCTTTTTAATGCTTTTCCCAATAACAAATTTAGAATAACACCAAATAAATAAATTAGCAAAAAATCAAATTGATCAATAAATGCACGTCTGTTCTGTTCAACAGTTGAAGCTCAACTAATGAAATTTCACAACGCACCGAATTATCTATACCCTTCTTACCCTCATCATACACACATGCATGCGGTCATTCGACCGCACAAGATACAGTTGCTGTGCGGTCAAATCACCGCACAACAGCGATTTACGATTTGTAAATGCATGCGTGCGGTCAAATGACCGCACCGTCAACACACGTAGTTTTCTACCTGAAGCAGGCAAAAAAATATATGGTGTCGAAGACAAATTAGCTTCTTCTTACTAATACAACTCAAAAGTGTAATAAAACCGAAATGTAAAAATTGGCTAGTTTATGTTGTTTTGCTTGGGCTGGTGGAAAGTTTCGCAAAAAATGGCTTGGTAGTCAACGTGTTAATCATGCAGAAAGCGTCAACCACCAACTACTTTCGTTACTCGAGTAAAATAAACTCCTAAACGACCACCAGTATGGGTTCAGGCAGAGTCGGTCAACGGGTGATCTTTCATATGTCACCCACCTTTGGAATAACACATTAGAGAGGTCCGTTAAAACAGTCGTAGTAGCTTTAGATATTTCAAAGGTTTTTGACGAGGTTTGGCACAAGTGCCTACTTGCCAAGCTCACTTCGTTCGGCTTATCCGATACGCTCATCAATTGGATATCCAGCTTTCTTGACAAAAGACGTATACGCGTTGTCGTCGATGGCTACTTTTCGAAAGAAACTACTATTAACGCGAGAGTACCCCAAGGATCAGTGATAACGCCCACGCTTTACCTGGTATACATAAATGACCCCATTTCCTCAACAACTAACCCGATCCATTACTTTGCAGACAACAGCACTCTACATTGTAGTTCTTCTCAGTTTTACCACAACTATAAGTCTAGTCAGGTCGTTAAGGTGAGAATGGCAGCATCAATCAACAGCGACTTAGAACGTGTCCTTCAATGGGAATGAATAATCAACTCACGTTCAAAGCCAACAAAACGCAGTGTTGCATTGTGTCCGCCAACATTGATTGCGTGGATCTGAGAGCTGGTGAAGCGAGCAAAATTAAAGCGAACACTGGCTTGAAATGGAATTGTCAGGATTTTGCTCAGATAGGTAATAGTCTCAAATCTGTTATTATTGTACTGCAGGATGATATTAAACAATTGAAGGGTGTTACGGAAAATGCTAAGGTTTTTCGTCAATCTAAGCTTTTAATAATGGAGACTGTGGTTCATGAGGTGCTGGACCGGCAAAAGCGCTGTGCTAATACAATTATGTATAGAATTCGTGAAGCGCATCCAACTTCTATTCAGCGGCAAAAGTCTGCAGATATAGAAACCTGTATAAAAATTCTATCTGAAATGGGTCTTACTCTTCCCTCAGTAAGTGTTTTGCGTATTGGTAGATTAGACCCAACTAAAACTAAGCCAAGAACCCTTAAAGTACACCTCAGCTGTCCAGAAGAAACCATCACAGTTATGAAAAACAAATCCAAACTCAAAACCTCTCAAAATCAATTTCTCGTGATAGAACTCCAATGCAATTGGAATATTTTAAAATGATCAAGCAAGAGCTTGATGGCCGCCTGGCCAATGGTGACACTAACATCAAAATTAGATATTTTAATGATACTCCTAGAAATATCAAGTAGGAAAACTAATATCGCCTGTTAATAGTATGGAACCGTTTCCACCCAATTACAATGTTCTGCGATGTGATAGTGATTTTTCAATGACACATAAAACTAAATGTGGGGGTGTCTTAACTGGTCTAAAAAATTGTATTAAAATTTCAATTGTAAATACAGCACAAATACGTAATCTTGTTCCCTCAATTGATTTAATAGTTTGTAATTGTGTAATTTTTTTGCAATTGTGTGTATATATCCCACCTGATACTACTATTGCTGATTTTGAATTATTTTTTGATGCCTTAGAGTTACTGTTAGATGATAAATTTCTTCTATTAATTGGTGATTTTAATATACCTCACTTTAATGAAAAACCAAATAACTGCATGAAATATTCAATCATTGTTAACTTTACTAGTATGTTAA
>JARFJB010002086.1:0-127500 GCA_036346205.1 Vesta saturnalis
CGTTAGAAAGCTGTTATTTTTAAACGACTTATCCGATTGTAGTAAACCTAGGCTTGTTTAGAAGAAAAAGGTAAGTACTTTTAACTCTCGCATCCATTGGTACGCGATAGCTCATAATAAAATTGTTAGAGGGCGCAATTTCATACGGTATAATTATGACATCATAAGCGGAAAGTAGCTTAAATTTGTAACAAAAAACGTAAATAACGCAATTTGATATCTTTATTTGTTCCAGAGTTATGGCGAAAAGAAGACTTTTTAACCGTTTAATTTAATAATTGATTGTTGCTATGGTTTCTTAAGGTGTATAGGTTGGATTAGTAATGAGGAATCTGCATTTATCATAGTCTGTGCCTCCCTTCACACTCTATCTAGGCTTAGGACTAGTCCAAACTAAGCAAATTGCAAAATTTGGAGCGTGTTTAGAGGCCAACGGGCCATAACAACGATATCAAAGTAATGATTGATTTTTGTTTAAGAAACTTTTCCATAGAATGGTACAAAATCATGAACAACTGTTAAAAAACTAGTGAAAATCTATAAATGTTCAAATTGACGGCCGTTTTGGATATATATATATATATATATATATATATATATATATATATATATATGTATGTATGTATGTATTGGTGTTACTTACACAAGAAAAAGTATTTTATATTACCTTTCGTTGACATTCGCGACTACTGTTGAATATGCGACACAACATTATTTTTTTAGGTGTTACGTTTTGTTTATGCCCCGCTGCCTGGGAACGTTTTATCAGTTGTAGTTTCCTTTTATATACATTTTTATACTGCCCTTTTAATCATATTATAGTTATTTGTAGTGTAATTTTTGGACATTTATTTACCTTTACCAAATTAAAAGCACGTTGAGTTTATTTCAACAAATTTTAGAGCTACCGAAATTAAAGGCATTATCGTCCGTAAAGTAAGCTTTGTTGATTCGTTTTGATGAATACTAAGGACGTTTAATTAAATTATAGGAACTTCTAAATATTCCATCTCGGTTTGTTTATTCTTGTGACCAATACTCTTTTTAAATTGAACAATGAATGACCGTGTTGACCAGTTATCGTTTTTCTTTTTTTTTTGTTAATTGGACAAGTTTACACCGAAGATGTATAATGAGTTTTCGCAATTTGTTTTAAAAAAGGCTTAAAATTCTACTTCAGTGAGCTTTTCATAACTAGTAAAGTATAATTTCAGGTAAAGGTGAGTGTCTTCGAGTGAATATTATGGTTTACTGTTAGGCCATTATTTTCTGATCCAGTTTATGACATTTTCCCGCTGTAAATCTATTTAACAAGTGGCGCCTTAGTGATGTATTTTTTAATGATTTTGACTTTGTGAAGTTGTGTCGAGTGCCCTTTTGGAATAATGATTAAGAACAGCGTCCATACCACTGAACTATGTTGGGCACATGAACTTTACCTTTACGGGCTGATGTTTTAGCGAGTGTCATTCTGTAACGGGTTGGCCGTGTAAAGAGTACTTTTTTCTATTTTATCGTATTGAAGCGCAAAATTAAATTCCAAGGGGCATATTTATACACATTGAAATCACATGAAAGTTAGTCGTTTTTTGCAACTCAATTCCCTTCTTTTATTAGACTTCATCGAATGGTTTGTCTCATGGCCGGCGCCCTTTGTTCAAGGGAAACATGAAAATACTGTTTTTACTAAGTACATATCATAAAAAATACCCATACACATTGGTAATACATAAACTTAATTAGAAAGAAATCAATCAATTACTTCACAAAGAGACCAAAAAGAATTTTTTGCGCTTTTGTTTGTGGTTCTCGTTACATAAATCGCAAACGTTTGGTTTAACGATATTAAACTATGCCGCGTGTAACAAAATGTTTTTTTTTAATAAATTGTTCCTTTGTCGTCTTTTGAAAAAAGCTTAAAATTATTCAAACATTTTAAAGTTTCTTGAGTGAACGAAAACATATTAAATGTTTAGGATTTATTGTTGTTTTATTTTGCATGACTGCTTACATGCAAATTTAAAGAAGTGACAACATTAATCAAAATGGAAACGAGACATTTTTACATATTCTTTAAATAAATTCTCCAAGTTAATTAAAGAAACAAATAGAATTGCCACTCACATGAAATGCAAATGTGTAGAACACGCAAAAAATGTATAAGCGTGACAATACGATAGAAGTAAAACGAACGTAAAGAAATTAAGTTTTTGCAGTTAATTACTTATTGATTAAACGCTGTGAAGGTAGCTGGAAAAGGATGAAAAGTAAAATGAACGTAGGTGTATGTTAACGAAGGATTTTCTCTCTTGATAAACCTTTTTGCACAATTTTAAACAAAGTACGTCAAGTGAATAAACTAGTAAAAGTGGTCGACATGAATATCTACAGACAGAAAGAATTTCCATAATTATTCATATGGTTGACCTAACAAATTTAATTTTTGCCAAAAAAATTTAAAATAAAATGGATCATCAAAGTAATTTTATGGGTTGATTCATGAGTGAGCCTTTCCAATTTTTTTAAATAAAAGATATTTGGCAGGTTTTCTTTTATGTTTAAGTGTGTACAGGGTTACTACAAAGCAAAACCTCACTTATTTATTTTAAATATAATAAGCTCTTTATCAATTTCAGGAACACATAAGTAAATGCTCTAATTGAGATCGTTGATTTTAAATCACACCTGGTTGGATAGGCATCATCTTACATATTAATTAATACTAATTAATTTTATATTATGCTATCAAATGCTTAATTATATCCGTTGAGCGTTTTTAAGAATTCGAAGACATTTTATAGTACTCAAAATCTACCTACACATTTATACGTGTTAATTGAAGAGGTATGCTGAATTTACTAATTACATTTACAAAGTTAAACTAATTTGGGTATCATCTGGATTCCTACTTCGTAGGTGTGTATCCGATGTCACTTCAGATATCTAACTCCACTGAAGCAATTACTGATTATTCTTCACGTTTTTAGGCTTCGACCTTTCCCCACAACCCGCTTGGATTGTAAACGTTAGGCGCCCAACCTCTTATCTCTGTTTTCCACTTCTTCTTTCGATTTTCTTTTATTGTTATACTTTAATTCTTATTTCTTGTTTTTCAGTGCATAGATCTGAACAAATTTAATATGACTCGGATTATACCGCGTTATTGTCTTTGAGATGTACATACAAACAAATCTCTCTCAGCTATAAAGCGTTAGATTTCTTTGCATTTAACTCTAGCAAGCTTGTAGTGCTTTTTTATTATCGATCGTCGGGATGCTCTAAGTGGTTTTTGGGCCCACGGTCCTACCGGGGTAAAAAGTGCCACTGCAGTGTAGGTTTTTGTTATGAAAAATTTTACAGGCCAAATACTCATTAGAGCATCAAGTCTGTAAAGGCAATTGCGCGCCCGACATAGCTCAGTGGTGTGGACCGCGCTACCTGTTAAATAAATTTATAGCGGGAAAACACCATGAAATAGATATTATAATGGCCTAACAGAAAACCACAATGTTCACTTAAAAAAAACTCTCCTACATGAAAGTTCAACTACAAAAATATTTACGCAAAGCTCATCTAAACTTCAGTAAAATCCTAAGCTTTATATGAAAGTCGCAAAATTGATAAAATAGAACCAAAGCTCATTAAATATTTCAATAAACCTAGCGCTAAAATTCCAAAAATAACTAATCAAAACGGTAATTAATTATTCCCTTTCCAACAAAAAATACATCATCACGAAACCAAACGCGATCGAAAATTTATAAAGTCCTAAAATTTACTAAACGACGAAATCTGGGTTATCACTCCTAAATTCGAAAATACACAGTTCATTCTCAAACAAATAACCAAATGCTTACCCTTTGGCAAATCCAGGTAATCGACAGCTGATCAGGTAATTCCCATAAAAAAAACTTCAAGAATTGCGACCACTCGCAAAACTATCGTATGCAAAAACAAACATCTGATCGGTCAACGACCGTATTACTCCATTATTACGTTAGTTTATAATCTAAAATCTCTTTTAAAGTAACTTAATACCAAAACCAAAAGAACAAACGCTCAAATCGAGAAATTCTCATTAGTCATTACGTTAAAGCATAATGAAACTCCAAAAGATTACTTTAAAAAACGAGTATAGCTTTAATATCACTTGAATACAATCTGAATTAATGATAAATAGACGTTGTCGCTGTAAATTTATTTAACTCGAAATTTCTCATAAAATGAATTCAATTACTTGCAATCTTCCAAAATATCTAATCTTACAATTTGTTACGTCGGCAAATCGTAGTCTTAGAGGACGAAGTTACAATAGATCCATATCTCTTAATAAAACAGTTACTAACAATTGTCCTATATTATGGCATTTACATATTAAATTTCGGTACAATTACAAAAACACAATAAATTGTGCAATTCAAAACAAGAAACCTAAATCATAAACAAATTCAGCCGACGCTTACAAGGCTATATTATCAATAACTACCCTTTTAATCAATACAACGGAAATAATAAAGATATCGGTAACATAAATATGGTAATTAGCCAATCATAAAAAAGATTACTCAAATTTTTTGAATACGAGCCCGCACGATTCAAACTCGAAAACCGTCAAAAAAATTGCCCAAAAAAACATTCCTCAACGAGTGAGTCTTATCAATGTAACCGATTTCTTGTAAACTCTTTGTTTAAACCCAAAAATTCTTATCGAAATACTCCGATGAATCGTCGTCTCCAACGTCTTAACGAAATGTGAAATATGCTTCCTGCACTAAATTTAACAAAGTGGCAATTTTAATGTACTCTGTAATTTTCCAGTGCGGCGATTTTAACATAAATGACTATATTAGCCATTTCTATACAATTACAATCTACTCTTATTTACAAAGAAACTAATTAATTCTTCCTCTCAAATTAGTAGTAGGGTTTCACTAATAATCTTAATTTAAACTTCCATCTGAATTTGATAAGCAACCGAAACTTTATTTTGTTCTCAAAAAAAAGGATTCTAAATACGATTAATATTTATAGAAATTCGAAAACCATCCAAATGCGCGAAAGACAAAATAAAATGTCACAATCCAAAAGTTTCCAAAAGAATGAATGCGTTATCAAGTTCTATTGTATGAATTTATACTACACTTAAGATATACGGGATAAACTAATAATTTATAATTTCAAAATTCACGGAAGGAATCGATAATATCACGGTCACGTGACAAAAATTAACGAATTCTATAGATATATTTGCAATTTAATATTCGTGGATTGCTAATGCCTAAAATCAGACAACGTTATCACAAAACTTTACAATACGGGGTGAATTTATACTGATAAAGAGGTTTGAAACACCGAGGATTTATGGTATAAAATTTCTTTAAGTATCTATTATTTTTAGTAAAAAATAGTTTATCGAGAAAAGAAGGATTAAAACTGTGAGTATCAAAGGAGCTAATTTGTGAAACGTGCATCTGTGAAACTAACAGTTGTAACAAACTTTTCACGTTTGTAATAAAATTTATGTATATGTAGGCAAATAAGGTACATTTCGTACAGCGTGTGTTGCATATCTGTTGAATGAAAACATGCATTAAAATATTTTAATTAGAACTCGTACGCATGGTGTTCGCACATCCGAGTTTTAGACCATTGGAGAACGTCGTTTTTTCATTGAGTTAAGGGGTTGGATGTAGCATCCATTTTTGCTGTTAAATATTTTTTATTAAAATTGCTATAAATTGTAGGGTGAGTTACTTAAAGATTATTTTACAATATTTGAGACGTTTGCATTTCAGGCCCTTTTTTTATTTTTACTTTCACGTTTACGTTTTATTTTTTATTCTAACTTCACCTTTCCACATTTAAACACATCTACGCCATTAAATATTCTACCGTTAATCTAAGTTACGGTATTAGTACGATTAACCAAGAGTGAAGTATATTTATTTAGGAATTATAAAGCATACAAATCCAGATTTATTTCAACCTAAAGTAATATTACGCATCAATTTTCCAAAATCGCTGACAGCATGCATCCATTTCGGTATCTACAGTGTGTCCAAGGGAAAGGTATTCTGTTTCCATTAATTACTCACAACATTAATAATTCATAGTTTTTAACGTTACTAACATTAGCTTTAAGTATTTATGTTTATAATTAATTATAGGTTATGTAATACAATTTGTTATTGTAGAAATTTTCTTTTAACTTTTATTGTATAACGGTTTACTTGTTTATTACATATTTAAAAACAAGTTGGCGTCCGAGTATTTAATAGTTATTTTCGGGAAGAAGCAACCTCGATTTTAAAGTGAATATATGTAAATATTTTTTAGTTAATAAGGCAAGTCGATAATTTTAAAAACCTGGCCCACTTTAATCTACGACTGAACACAAAGCACCAAATCTTCTACTTATTACCCAAACTGTTAAGTAGCTAAAATTTGTGGCCATGGGTATAGAAGCATATGAATAGAGCTTTAGGATTTGTACACTGACTTAAAGGTTTTACATAGTATTATATTGCGAAATAAGCATTTATTTGAAAATATATTTGGCTTGTGGCAATGAATTACTTGGGTACGTAAAAATTACTATCATCAAATACTAAATAATACTGGGATGATAAGTACTAGTAGCATCAGGTTGAAGGTGTTTTACGGGCAATCATTGGAATTGATGAACGTTATTGGTTTAAACCAAACGCCTCTAAACTAACAGACGTATTATCAACTTTGCCGAATGTTGTAGACCTTGGGATAGTACTGATTCTAGCTTAAGTGAGTACCGGTTACAACAGTCAAATGATACAACGATTGTGACGTGCAAGCTTTAACCCGCACAATTCAGCAGGTATAACCCAGCAGCTAGTGAAGGTAATTACGGCATTTTCGATGTGTCGTCAGAGGATTGATTATTGCATTAAACTAGTATAAATAAGAAATTAAGGGTCTAGTAAATAATAATGCGTTTATTCAATAAAGAATTAAAAAAAATTTAAATTAAATTTCAAATCGACGCAAACTATTGGTCCATTCCATACAAAGAAAAAAGGTAATCCTTAAATTTTATATACTAACTCACATGAAGCTTTAATTTAGAAAACGAGGTATCAAAAGTAGTCAAATTACCGAAATTTTAAGTCTGAAACAACAGCCACACATTAAAGCATTTCTTTAACGATAAAGTTCACTCTTTACCAAGTGCATAATCCTAATTCAAGATAAAAGACGTAGATCGTTGAGGTTACTAGTAGAAGTACTAACGTAGCTAAAGAAATAGTTATTTTACCTTAAACAAACCGAGATTCATGTGTAACCATTGCTACCTAAAGTTAATAATAAAAGAAAAACACTTGGAACCCAGGTCTCTACCTCTGTGAAGTAAATGTAAATCAGCAACTATAAAGAGATTTACAACAAAAAGTATACATTGAATATAGGAACATTTACCGAAATTTTTTCTAAATGTTATGGTTATACGAGCAAATGATATTCAATCATAGATAGTTCGATGCAGATTATAATATGCGTAAATTTCCACTAGTTAAACAGCAATAGTTGATTATATATATAATTGGCTAACGCAGCCTGAATTCCTTGACAATCGGCAGGTGGAATTAAGAAAGGTCCACTCGAACCTTCTACGATACCTTCGAATATACAAGCCAGATTTATATCAGTAGTTGATAGATGGAGTGAACGTTTGAGTAAGTAATCGGGAGCGTAACAAGACGCTAAATGGGATTTCAGTCACGATTATGGAATTTGTGGTTACAAAGAACCAGACATGATCATACTGTAGATATCGTCAGTGGTACAGAAAAGAAAACAGAAATGTTCTGAAGCAATTTAAGATATGTTAGAAAGAATTAAATGAATGAATGAATCTCGTTGGGATACGGTGTTACAAAGAAAAACTTTATTTCCTAGTCAAATTTGTTGAAAAAAAACTGTGCCTTAGGTTGCACCTCAATTTAATTTGGTTTTTCGGAAAGTTTAACAAAATTTTGGGTTTTACTTATATAGCTGGATGTAACTAATTCTTTTATTGTAAGTGGCTAAATTTATTTCGATGTAGAAATAAGCAGAAAAACGTATACGGGATTACTCACAATCCTGTTTATTACTGCGATGTTTGGATCCATGAGAAGCTCAGATTTCGTGTGTACTTTACCAAGGTCCTGTATATCAGTTATGTGTAAAAGAATTTGCTCTAGGTTATACAAGGTCGTTCAAAATTCGTGATCCCACCACTACGGACAAAATGGTGAAAAATATTTCAAATAAAGCACCGTGTGTCACAAAATATTCTGAAAGAAAGGTGAAGAACGCTTACATAATGTATTACGTTCCTACACCTAGGTATTAAGGTTTCTGTAAAAATCTGATTATTTTGGAATGTTTCATTTGAAGAGCCATGAAATATCCAAGTGGCGCATGTCATTATGGAGACAATTAATAGGAAGTTCGGGTGTTTATCAACAATGGTGAATTGAAAAGAAGCAAGAAACGCAGCGAGCTCAATTAAATGCACCCTGATTTATAACCAATAAACGAGAGAGAGTTTGTACGATAACAAAATAATTTCATTGAATATGTGTCAAAACTGTAATGCGCATCATTTCCCTTCAGATAAAGGTAACATCATAAATGTTTTAAACTATTTCCACTCTGTTCCACAAGATTTCAAAAGAAGTGCAAAATAACATTTAGGCTTAACTCATCCTTCTGTTTAAAGAATCCTGGATAGATATGATATGCAGCCATACAAGTTTATAAAACTTCAAACCCTAAAATAAGCATCCAAGAAGATTTCTAATTTACGATGAACCGTTAAATTCTAACAAATATCTTGAAATTCTAAGGTCAGTAGTAAACGATTTTTTGGATAATCTGCCATTAGAAGAATATCGTACCTGTTGGTTTCAAGTGGATGGGGCACAAGCTCATTGCACTAGGGAAGTAATAAAGGAGCTGTTCGAAATATTCGACGATCGTTGGTTCAGGCATTCAAGACTGTGGCATTGGCCTGCAAGATTACCCGTCCCTACGCCAATTGATTTGTACTTTTGGGGTAATTTGAAAAGAAATGAATCTGTGAGTATAGGGATTTTTAAATGTTTAGAAACCAACGGTCGTCAGTTTAAAAAACTAATGCGAATGTTTTCTACTTTTTACTTATTTTATTATTTTATTTTCCTTGTTATTTGATGTACTAAAAATATCTTATACCACCCATGGTTAATGAAATTATTTCGTAATCGTACAAACTTTCTCTCGTTCATTAGTTGTGAAACCCTGTATAACGCAGAGAAAATTCTTTTACACGCAACTGATACACATGTCCTTGGAAAACTACTCACGAATTCTCAGCTTTTCATGAATCTAAATACAGCAGTAATAAACATTTAAATAGAGCCGTGTTTTGAACATAAAAGATGAAAATTAATTAATTTGTCGAAAAAAATTGACGATAAGTATAGGAAAATATCATACAAAAATAATGAAAAAAAACAACAGCGAAGCGAAAGGTGCAATAATATACAGTGTGTTTCATTTAAAATATTAAAGGTGATGTTATTTTCTGTAAAAGGGACAACGTCGCAATGAATTAAACGATCTCATGTCTCGTTTTCCGTGAACGTCTAACCTATCATCAACCGTGATTCGCCCTGTATATGAATGTGCTAAGTAACTACATATCCCCATAAAGCAAAAAATTATAGATTAAGTAGAGAATATACACTATGAACGATGTATAAGTCCCAATTGCGTAAAATATTGTAAATTACATTAAGCACGTCGCATTGTTTTTAAAAATTAATTTAATATATTAAAAATCCTCATAGCAGATTGGAAACTGTTAAAAACTATCTGTTGGCGATTGAATCGCTAGAATTTCATTGAATATGTAACATTTCATGTAAACGTTTGTTTATAAAACGTTTTTATATTAACTGTCCCATGAAAACGTTAGGTTATGGAAGTAAAATTAGTTTAATTAAACTAATGTGTGAGGCATATGTTATTACCCTCTGCATCAGGAAAGTAAAAAAGGAAAAGGCAAAATACATAGCGTTTCATACCAGCGACTTTTATAGGATTTGCGGCCTAACGCAACATTATTATTTGGAATTTTCAGTTATAGATGAATTTACGGAGATTCAATTATGATTTTATGTTTTTTTGTAAAGACACCGTATAAACGGACCACTATGACGAGCTTAGCGTGTCTAGCTGTAGTACGTGACTGCCGTTGGAATTTTATCGCGACGCAGTATGCGGAAGAGTTGGGTAAATGAAAAGCGTGCTAAAGATCGGTTTGAGCAGTACCAATATAATCGTGATTAAACATTAACTGAGTTATCGTAAAAAAAATCATGTCTAATAACTTTGAGTATTAATGTGCCATATGGTACTAGATTTTTTTGAATTGTTTTTTAATAATGCCTATTATTCTTAAAGTGTGCAGCTAAGAGTATGAATTACGTTGGGTTGTGATATAAGTTCAATTGTAGATTTTTATATTAGCTATCCAGTATAAAGTTTAATGGTTTTTCTTTGTTTTCTATAATTACTAGTTCTTCAGGTTAGTTGAATTTTACAAATGAGTAAACCGTTCGCATTCCTGTGTTATGGAAACAATTTATACCTTGTTAATCCCGTTAAATATTTAAAAACAGGTGGCGATAGAGTTACGCTTGATTGCAGATTTTAGCGTGTCGGTTGAGTAATAACGTGCCTCTCGTTAATTATTCTAAATCAAGGACGTGAACTTTATCTGGGCTCATGATTTCTGTTTATTTTTAACCTATTGCCATTGAAAGTATTAATTTTTATTCATCTACAAGAAGACAAAAACACGTTCTATAACTGGGTCCTACGTCACCATGCAAAAAATGTTTCGATACGATATTTTAAATTTCGTGATGAGAAATGCTAAGAAGTGTGGATGACAGATAGAAGGTTAGCATAAGTACGTAAACTTGGTGTTTAAGGTGAAGGAATCAACACTTTGATGTTTGGCTGCTGTTCGCGCAGTGAAGTAGTCCACAAATGAGTTTTCCCTTAACGTACGGTAGGTGGTTTTATTCACTTAAATTTTACCATGACGCGTGAAGTTTGTGAATAATAATTATATTATAAAATAAACAATCAACCACCATTTAAATGTTATCTATACCAAACAATAACTTCAATGATTAATAATTGATGCATTTTAAACCGGCATTTTAAATAGATCATTAAACAGGCTGTACGCAAATTAAGATTATATACAGTGGTTTGACTGCAGAATACTCAGATAGGTAAAAATTATCAAGACTAATTTTTCTTAGCCATAAAGCACGCCCTTTATCATCATCAGGTTATGTAAAAGTTGAAACACTCTCGGTAACATCTTTAATAGGACAGTTTGATCGGCAAAACGGTACACAACACTTTCTGACCATCTGCAGAAAACACTGCACAAACAACCTCAATGTCATAATGTTTAAAAGCAAGTGGTTCTGTTATTTATGTGTACGTACCTTTTAAGACAATTATTGTTACACTGTGCCAAATTTTTGGGGCTTTTTTACACAGCAGTGCAGTATGTAAATTCGTACTGTTTTTAGGCAAAATCCGTTTTTTTTTTCATCTCGTTTTCCGAAATTTTGATTTTGATAGTCAAAATATCTAAAATATTTTGTTTCCACGTGTTAATATATTGAGGATTGAAATTGTTTAGAAGTTTTTTTTTTGATGTACTTAAAATTAAAAGAATATAAATTTTTGAAGCTTTCATTTAGCCACTTATTTTGACGTATTTGAAGATAGCTGGATTTTTGTTACAAATTAACATTTGGAATTCAAATTCCGTGAGGGTCAGTTATGTATTTTTTGGTTTCGTTGCTGTTAATAAAGTAAAGTCTGTAGTAAAATTACGATTTATGTTCGCACATGAATCTTCTTATTTTAGTGGAAGAGTTGTGAATTAGTTTTTGTGTAAATAAATGTCCTCGTTATTTTAAATTTTAGTGAATTTTGTTAAATGGATTTCAATTGCATCATGTAAAATTATTACTTTATATGGAGCATATATAGCAGGTTTGCAAAACGTTTTGGGGAGACAGTCTGACGGGAGGTTTATAAAATTTTTAGTCTTTAAACAAAGAGTTATTGTTTTATATACGTTATTTTGAGGTTCATTATCGTAGAGTTTCGTTATCATAGACCTATTACATTACACAAGGTACCTTGGGGACGCAATTTGGACTGATGATGCAATTCTTTCCCGATTTAGTGCCGAGAGGATATCGTTTTTCGCACGTATGCTAGTTGAAAGTAACGAACCTATGTAGTAGGGTAATCTAAAATGTAAGGGAGGTGATAGGTGGGATGGTTGAAACTGAAGGAGGTTGAAGGCAGTCGTGATAGGGACATGGTGATGTGAAGGTTCAAAATATGTGACCTCCGCGGGCTGCATGCGAAACGATCTGAAGGTGTTTGGGGAATGTGTTTACGCGATATCGGTAGATATGGAACAGTACCGAGGAATAGTTTTCCGCGGCCCGTTTGTCTAATTGGAGATATCAGGAGGTTCCAGCATCCCGATATAATTTACCGTTTGTCATAAGTTCATCGAGGAAGGGTTAAGTGTTTGTTTATGGTGCCCATTGATGGATTTCTTTTATCGCATTTTGTCTTGTGCGGATCAGTGGGTAAAGTTCCCGTTTTTATTGTTAGTGCTTGGTGACATTTCGTGAATTCTGCAGACGCTTATCGAATAAAGTATCGCTGTAAATAACTTTATCGTTTAACGAAGCTTAGAGTAAGTAAATTAACGTTAAAGAACGCTTTGTAAATAAAGCTATGCTCGCAAGTACGGGTAAATAGTTTTCCGTTTACGTTAAATCAGGTAAAAAAATAGTTACTTGTGTGCTTTTGGTTGAATTAACTGTCGTAATTTAATTCGAATAATTACAAATAGGAAGTTTCCGTTTGTGAGATATTATTTGGAGAGCGGTACCGTAGAAATTCCGAGGAGCCCTGTCGATTCAGCCCCTGGTGGACCAGTTGTACGACCTACTTTATCGTAGTCTAGAGGAAGAAGAGTATTCTATGCCGTTTATTGTCTATCGTAGTGCAGTTAAGATAAATTTATTCGGTGATTATAGCACTAAAGCGTGTGTATTTTTTGTTGTTTGTGTGGGGGATGAAAATACTTTTTTTCTTGTAAACTATTGTATAAGAGACCTTCAGGCCTTTTAAAAACATTCGTGTTTATCCATCCCATAACCTTTGTTCGTATCATGACATATTTGTTTAATTCTGTGTATTGAAAGTTTGTTTCACGAAGATTTGTAAAAATTGATAGTTCCGATATCTTTGTTGTTTCCGTGGTGTTTAATAAAATGTAGTTATTTAGAATATGAGGTAATCGAACTTATGGGGAAATATGGCCTTGCAAGCATCAACAATATTCTATTATTGTAGGTTCGTTTTGTACTACCTGTACTAAAAATTTGAGATGTATATGTGTTATAATATAGGACCATTGTTAATGTTTTTTTTAATAGATATGAATCTACTGTGACTTCGTCCTCTGTTACTGCGATTTGTCGTCGTAAGTTAAAAAAGTGACATGATTAGATATTATTGATTCACATTTAAGATTTCTATCGTTTGAATTATTTTGTGAGAAATTTCGAGTTACACAATAATTTTACAGCATTCATTTGCCGTTAGTTTAGATTGTAATCAATTTTATTCAGGTTATATGAATTTTTCAAGTAACCTTTTGAAGTTTTATTAGGGTTTAACGTAATGCAAATAGATAAAGGGTAAGGAGTTTCTTGACCGATCAGCTGTCGATTACAAGGATCGGTGTTAAAGGTAAGGAGTTTGTTTAATTGTTGTTTTTTTAAATTAGATATAACCCCTCTTTTGACGAGTATTAAATTTTAGAATTTGCAAAGATTTGATCGTATTGGCTTATGTTCTTGCGACGTATTTTACGTTTTAAATTGACTAATTAATTACCGTACCGACCGGTTGTTCTGGGTTGTTTGAGCCAATGACCTTGACGTTGAAGTTTATCAAAATGTTTTATATATAAAGCTTAAGATTTTATTGAAGTTTAGGTGAGCTGTGCGTGAATATCTTTGGAGTAGAATTTTCAGGTAGGAGAGTATCTTATTCTGAACATTATGGTTTCCTGTTAGGCCAGTATATCTAGTTCATTACTTTTTCCCGCTATAAGTATATATAACAGGTGGACCTTTTTGATATTTCTTTTCCCGACTTTGACGTTATGGAGGCGTGACCAGTGCAATTTTGCAGCATTAAGAACCCCGCCCTACACCACTGAGCTATGCCGTGCGCGCACATTGCCTTTACGGGCTGATGCTCTAATGAGTATTTGGCCTGTAACACTGTAACCCGCACCAGTGTTCAACTTTTTTCAAAGCAGTCTCGGTTATGCATTAGATGTTGACTAATCAGGGTATGCCTAGTGCAACTTCAATGAATGAAATCTAACTTTGAACCTCTTCCCCCCTCTCCCCCCTAAACTAATGAAGATAGATGAATGCAGTCCATAACTTTTTTATAGCAAATTTAATTCTCTACAACTTTGTTTCCATAGATATTTTTGATATCTCTTACGGTTTTTGCAGCGTTTCTAATATAACTTCAGAGAGCATAATTTTGTAAATGTTTTTATTTTTTTCGTAGTACCGTCAATTGGGGTGACTTGATACATTTTTGAAATTCAATTGCTTGTAGTTTTGGAATGGATAGACCTAGGAAGTTCATATACCTCTCAAAAGTTTAGTCTCGATCTCTAGTTTATATAGTGCCATAACGTTATAAATTTTAGTTTAGGTTTAGAGGAAAAAAATGTTGGTGTATCAAGTCACCCCGTGGGTCGGGGTGATTTGTAACACGTATTTATTTCTTTATAAATATCATTTCACAAGCTTTAAATGATGACTTGATACACAAAAATGTTTTTTTAAAGGTTTAAATTTGAAAAAATACATTAAAAGGTTTATTTATGCAAAACTTACGAAAAATTAACGTTTATTCGAAAAAAATGGATTAGTTATCCCTTTATACAGTAAAAAAAAAGGTTTTTACAATACAAATGTAACTATAAAACATCAAAAGGAAATTTAAAAAGTTCTCTTCTTTGTTTTTGTGGCATAGGTAATCGGTACTTCACTTCGAAAGGGTAAACAAAACTTGTGTCTTTAACATCAGGCCACGTAAATGTATCTTTCGAAACTTTGTAAGGTCTCAAAAATGAAACTTGGACCGCCTTGTTGGCGTCATTAGATAAACCTGCCACACTGAGGACCTGAGCAACAAACCGTTTTACTTATTTTTTCACAGAACTAACTTGCATTTCAATAAGCAAAAAATCTTCTTCTTCAATGTCATTATAGTCAACTTCGAATTTACTCCAATCCATCTGGGACTCGCTCTGGGAGTTTTCAAATTCTGAAAATGTAGGGAGTTCGTCTGACTCATCTTCCAATAAATTACTCTTCTCGGCATCTTCAGTTGAATCGTCGTTTTCATTGAGGGTTTCAGTGACGTCGAAGTCGTTGTTTTCAGAAGCGGAATCTGAATCGGAATCTATATTGACAACGCTTTTTCTAGGTTGCACTCTTAAATTTTTCTTTTTCTGTGGATTTTTCTTAGGTTCGTCATTACTACATCTTAACTCTCTTAAAATATCGATCAAAGAGTTTTGCATATTGTGTTGATTAGCTTCAGCATCTGTAGTGTCTTTCGGAATTTGATCTAAAACTTTCATCCTGTCAATCGGAATTATTCCAGACTTTTTAAATCCAGCTTTAATTATTTCGGCAGTGTTTGTTTCCATTTTGCTTGACAGTTTTTTAAGCATAGATGGAAATCTGTCTTTTGGCACTGTTCCTCTATTGCCTTTTAGTTTCCACTCCATCAATATATCGCGCCATTGTCTTTTGAATGGCCTAAAATAGGCAACATCTAGAGGTTGTGCTATGTGACTTGAATTTTTGGGTAAAAAAATAAACCGGATATCATTATCTTTACATTCAGCAATGACATGAGCGGAAAGGTGCGACGATAAATTGTCTCCAATTAAGGCTCGTGGTGGGTCTTGTCTCTTCAGATAGGGCAAAGCTATCGTAGAAAACATTCATCAAAAGTTTTTTGATCTATCCAACCTGATTTGGTATTGCCATATCGCGTTCCTTTTGGACCTCCATTTGTCCATGTGTCCCATAAATGAGTTGAACGATATATCACGAATGGTGGTAGAAGAGTACCATTTCCAGCACACGCCATCATTGCTGATGTAGAAGCTTTAGAAGAATTTAAAACAAATTCTGGATGCTTACATCCCCTTTTAACAACAACGCGCTTTCTCCCAGGGTCATCAGCCAAGTTGGTCTCATCGTAGTTAATTATTGACCCTGGTTTTACATTTAACAATGAAATCTCTAAATTATCGAAATATTCATTCACAATTTGTGGCGAAACTGCGACGCGACAGCGTTTGATGTTTTCGGCCATTCTGACTGTTGATCTTTGGGCATTTCGGCTTAAGTAATCTTGCATCCAGTCTTCTCCTGGAAGATTTTCCTTAAAGACTCCTACCTTTCGTCCTTGTCTGTCTAGGTAAGTTTTTACTATTTGTCTGACTTCATAAGATGTCATAGGGAAGCCCCACTCACTTGCAGTGATTAGTTTATCAGTGAGAAAGGTACCCTCCACTACAGAGAGCGCCATTTGTCCCCCATACTTCTTTTAATTTTTCGCTTTTAAACCGCAATGGATTTTCATTTTGTCAACACTATACTTTTCTCTGGCTCCCCGTAAACTTAACTTCCCGCTTCTAACATCTTCCAACGCCTTATTCAAATTTTCTACCGAATACGATGCATATCTGCGTGTCCCAGGGCACTTTTTGTATTTTCTTGACATTTTACAAGTGTATCAAGTCACCCCATCCTGGAACCAAATATGCTATTTTATTTGCAAAATTATTAATTTTTATTTTTTTACTTTGAAACTTTGTAATATTGCTAACTGATATATAAGCTAACTTACCACCAAATTTCATGAAAATCAAACTTATACAACTTATACAGATCAAAGTTTACGGACCACCAGAAATACGACGTTGTTTTGTTTTGATTTAAGCCGGTACTGAAGCTCGTGTTTTAGCTTTGTGGCGCCAAAAAGAGTAGGGATCACTCACATATAGTTGCTAGCGACAATCAAGGACAAATGAACTGTTAACGAGGCTGGCTCTATATTTTAGACATATTAAGAAAGGGTAATGCTTCAAATCGTATCAAAACACCCCGGTGTATCAAGTCACCCCAATTGACGGTATCCCAAAACTTTTCTATGCTTACAACTTTTTTCTCTCTAGCGATCGGTGCCCAAATAATCGTTTCAGCCATCTTATAGACTTAAAAAAAAATTACTAATTGGATTATGCGAATGTAGTCCACGAGTGATGACGCGTCAACGTACCTGCTGGCCTTTTGGATTAAGAAGGCCTTGACACTAAGATTATCCCATTACCTAGTCATATTAGCAAAAATTGCTAATAATCAGAATAAATTGGCAAGGCGCATTATTTACATATTTTAGAAAAGCAATCTCTGAAACAAATGAATATATAGCAACATTCTCTTGTAGGTTTAAATAGATTATTGTCTTATGAGGGTTAGACGTCCAGAAAAGTAATACAAGTCAATTAGTAAAATCCCTAAAACTGTTTAAAATGGAACAACGTGCTTTTTTCTTAATTGCGTCACGTATCACTGATAAAGACGACAGAAACTCTTATTTTGTGTATTTAGCTTATTCAGCCGGAAAAAAGAAAAAAAATGTATAAAGTATTATTTCACAGTAATTATATAAACGCACGTAGGTTTTGCTTTTTTAGACTTTTTGCACATTCGTATTTTTGCATTCTAAAATAAAAGTCACTAGCGTAATAATGCCGATATGCATAAGATAATCGTTGTTATCCGAGTTTTTCTACGCGTGACCGTAACCGTTGGGATTAGATCATTTTAAATTCCTGAATAGCACATTTTTAAATCTTAATTGTTGCAATTACCGTTGTCGCGTATTCTTTAGTTGCGAGTTTTGCAAAAAAATGTAATTCCTTGTTTCACTCAAAGCAACAATATAATTCGCGTACGTCGTGATATGACGAACGACAGACGGCGGAACGCTTGTGGAGAACTAATTCTAAGTATACGAGTATACCTTATAAACCGAAAGTTAAATGCTTTCTAAATTCTCACAAAAACATCAACACGTTGTATTTAACATATAATTGAAAGTAGTGACTTCTAAAGCATCTCTTAACGTATAATTAGTCTTTGGTTATTGACACAGATTAATTCACTGTTTAACTTTTTGTAACTTAGTTCACTGTCTTGTCAGCCTACTAAGATGTCAACTTTGTTTTCCACCTCTGATTATTTTTTTGCGCGTTCCGTTTTTCCGAATTTCATTACGTTTCAGTGTATTATTTTTTAAATCGTTAAATTCGTCAATACTGTTGCACATCACAGTTGTGATTCTTGTACCATTTAACAGTCATAGGTTTTTGTGGGTATTACTATAGCTTGAAGTAACTCTAAAATCTAGTATCATCGTTCCTTAATAACTGTAGGGATATTTGTCAGGATGTTATTTTTCAGTTTTAAAAGATTCTTAATTTTCGTTCGTTTAATAATCACGCACTCTCCTCCAATACAAATTACGTTACAATTCGACCATCCTGACTAAGTGGTCGCCCTCGATCACTGAATGCAAGTTGTGTTACATAAAATTTACATAAATCCTTTAACTAACCCCCACAAATGTTACAAAATATCCAAATACATAAAATTTTAAAGCCATAATCTTTAAAATGTGCAAACTATGAACAGCGTAAAACACAAGGTTGCATTTCACAAATTCGTAACTAACAGCATAAATATTACAAAGTATTCATACACATAAAATTCTAAAGCCATAATCTTCAAAACATAATTTATTAACTAAAGATTCTACGACAACTAAATGGTAAGAAACGCCAAACAAAATTAAAACTTACGAGTTAATTATGTTGTCGTGGTAGCACAAAATTAACAACATCGAAATCTAGAGAGATTCAGGAATTGGATAAGTAGGAACTGGGTCTTGCCATTTTTTCATCCTCGAAGCATCAAATATGCCAGAATATGGTAACTGGGTTAATTGTAGCCCTTCGATGTCTTCAATCACATAACGGTCATTTCCTAAAACTGATTTAATTTTATAAGGTCCTCGATATTTTGGTAATAATTTCTTGTTCACCCCTGGAGTTACATCCACATTCTTAACCATAATATAATCTTCTACATCTTTCTCCTCTTGTCAAAATTCCGTTTATTGTTTTCTAGCGATTTTCCAATGTTCTGTTCCGTCCGTTCCCTAAGTTCAACCAGATTACTTTCAGTATGTGCCATGTTTTCTAAATACTCTCCTAAACAATCTTCTGATCTTCGACGCTACTTGACACCGTACAATAACATACTTGGGGTTTCTCCTGTGGACTTATTCATAGTTTTATTAAGAGCGAATTCGACTTCATCCAAAATCTCGTCCCATTTATTGAGTGCTGATGTTAAATTGGATATCATCGGCATAAGTGTCCGATTGATTCTTTCGATTTGACCATTCGCCTGTGGTGCCTATAAACTTTTTAAATTCATTCGAAGAATAACATGTTGCTCGATCTGAGATTATCCTTAAAGGCGTGCTAAAGTTACTAAAATAATTTTCCAAATTCTTCACAACTTCTTTTGTGCTGGTGGAGTTACATGGATAAAGGACCCTGCACACCTCATGGGTTTTTAGACCACAGTCAAATTTAATGAAATTTTAATATGTTATAGACTAAAACTATCTGAACAATATTTGTCATTGGAAAACTTAATATAATGGCTAGTTTTTGATATACAGGGCGTTAAAGTAATATCCAATAAAATAATGGCTGTTGGAGTTTTAACATTGATAAGGACCTTACATTTTACTTTTTGAATTTTATTTTTGTACTTTCTAACATTTTTAAGGGGTTTTAAAAAATTAGTTTTTGATTATTTAATGATAAAAATGGCTTTCATAAAATAAACAACCTAATATTTACTGTTTATATCAAAAACAAATTTAGAAATGTTTTTAAAACATTTGATAAAGGGAACTTTTTTCACCTAATAATTTCTGTTTTATACAAAACCAAAAACTGCTGTTGTCCCATTCCTATAGTTCGCGCTCCTGTTTTGCATTGGCAATAGTAAAATAAGGACCATCTTCTTGTTCAGCATCATTATCAGGAACAGGGTTATAGCTAATTATTATTTGATATTTAATTTGATTCTATGTCTAGATCTAATTTAGGAACGAAATTTAATTCGTTGAACGCCGTATCAATTTCGAAAAGGGTTAGTTGGTGATTGTTATCCTGTAAAGAAGGTGCTAGTTTGTTGGAAAGTTCCGTAGTTATGCGTCTTAATTGAGCTATATTTGGGAAAATTTCTAATTGGTTTTGTTCTAAAGGTGCCCATCTGCCTGTGCCTCAACAAGCCTTCATTTTCCGCTCTAGCTTTAATGATTAGGTTCGTTTACCAGGCATTTTTGTGCTTTCTTTTTGCTTCTTCCATATGTTGGTGGATGTAGCGGTTTATTAGGGCACAGGCAAACGGAAAAATGTCCGCAAATTGGGTATTTGGCAATTGAAAAGCAAGAAAATTTTAAATATTGACTGAACGGTCCGTTTCGAGCTTCTAACCTTTGCTTAGTAATAATTCTGCTAGCGTTGGCTTCCAATTGACGTCTACCTTCTAGCGCTGGTGGAATTTGCCAGATATGCCAATATTATTTAAAATTCGCATTCTGCCTCTTAAATCCAACATCGCCAGGTTGCAGCCAGTGTCTTAGTTCTTGATCCTGATTATATTGGTATTTTCCTCGCATCATTATTTCTTGGGTCGGAAAAGTTAAATGAACATCCAAAAATATCCATCTGGGGAACAACTAGCACTGGCTTAACAAGATGGCAATGTTTGTGAACTGAATAGGACTGCCTGAGGGTCTGAAAATTTTTACGCTCTTTTGTTAACATAAGTGGCATCGATCAAATAATGGCTTTTGGGTTTTCAGGTTCCTCTTAAATAACTCATTTGCAAATCTGGTAACGTGTTCAGCAATAATTGGTTACGGTTTATGTAACGAGGTCCTAAATTCTGGGGCACAAAATTATTGGATAATGATTCCTTAACTTTTGAATTGCCGGAGACACCTTTGCTACCATAAGAAAACATCGCCGCTAAAAACGTGTCTGAAAGTCCTTGACGTAATTTACATAAAAACACAGTAAATCTTTTTTTTAACTTTCTCCCTTCCGTAAAATTAATATTCCCAAAGGTTGAACAATTCCCGAAATTGATCCTGTTTAAGGATGACAGGCACTTATTCATCACTGAAATTGTTTTCATCCGAAAAGTTTAATTTTTTTTACTTTCGTATTGTTGTCAACAACTGATCCAACTCTGCCCTTTTAAATTGTATGGCTTTTAATGGACCTTATACCATTTTCTAATGGAAAAGTAATAAACCATTCGCATCAAGATGGACAGGACAAACCTTACAAATACGAGGTATGTATACTTTTCGCATAAAAATATTTTCCTTCCTGTCCTGATAAATGTTGAATATTTGCAGCATTATTGCATATTAAACAATGATTAGCACTATATTTTAGAAAGTTATAATTGTTGGATCTGGATCATTTTCAAACCTGAATTTCATCTATGATACCTTGAAATTTGTAATAGCCTGGTATTACATTTATGTCCATTGGGGAAGTGAAAGTTCCTGTCGTCTTCCCTTGAGCAATATTTATCTTCTGGTCGGCATTTTGTAAATGGTCATTTGTCAATTCCCACTATTTCCAACATAACACTGAAAGTTTAATCGAAAACCATTTTAATGCAAACTTAAATAATGACTTTAAGGAAACTTAGTTACAGGTGACATTGTCATTTTAAGTAACTGGTTGTTATTAACAATCGAAAGTGTAGATATGTATCAGGCTTATGGCTTTCTGTAATTTTAATGTATTAACCTAATTTTAAAAACCCTTTAGAATGATAGAAAGTAAAATAATGAAAATTACTAAATGTATAATATGTAATTGTAAACTTTGTATATCCATTAAAACTCACTGAAAAGCCATAATGCTTATTAGGTACCACTTTAACGCCCTGTATATCAAAAACTTCCATTAGATTGTTGGTAATGTTTGTTCAGATAGTTTTAGTCAAATTTCATTAAATTTACTGTGGTCTAAAACCCATAAGAGGTGTTCCTTTGGTAAAATACCACTTCAAATGTGTACTTTTTTTATTTTTTGCTGGTAAAATGGTGATTAATTGACAAATTTTGGTGTTAAACCCTTTCCAAAAAAATTTTAAATTAACTTTTCTTTTCCTAAAATTTAAAATAAAATTTTTACAAATTCAATTAATAAAAATTTTTTAAAAAAAATTTTTTCAAAAGATTAAAAAAAATTTAAAATTTAAAAGGGAAATTAAATTTTTTTTATACAAAAAAATTGTCTATTTAAATTAATTTAGGGCCCATTTAAAAATTTTCGCTTTTTGGTTAATACCAAAGGTTTTTTAATTTTATAAAATTTCCTTTTTCAAAAATTCAAAATTTTAATTAATTTTTTAGTTAAATTAAAATTTTGGGTCTAATTTAATTTTAAAAAAATTTTAAAATATTTTAATTCAATTTAAAATGTGAAATCATTTTTAAAAATATTTTTGCTTTTTCCTAAAAATTATACAAAAATTTGTAAAATTAAAAAATTTTTAAAATCTTTTATTTAATTTTTAATATTAACAGAAAATTTTTTGTTTTAAAAATTTATTTTTTAAAGTTAAAATTTTTTAAATTTTAAAAATGAATTAAATTTTTAAATTTTAAAATTAAAATATTTAAATATAATATTTAATTATTAAAATGAAAATAAAAATATTTTAAATTAAATTTAAATTTAAATTTTTCAAAATGTATGATTTAATTAAAAAAAAATTTAAATATCATTGAAATAAATAAAAAATTATATTACAATTTAAATTTTATTATTAAAAAATTACGTTAAATTAACATTAATTTTATAATATATATATATATATATATATATATATATATATATATATATATATATATGTTATATATATATTATATATATATATATATATATATAAATATTTAAGGTTTGTTGACGCACCCTGTATGTAGATGTTATAATGACGTGTATTACGTGTTTTGGTAGGGGTATTGAGTTTGAACGAAAAAAATTTTTTTGTATATGCATAATGTATGTGGGTGGATGATACGCCACTGGAAATTTAGGAGAAATATCATTCAGTATGCAGATACGTGTATTTGAATGTTATAGAGACATTGGTGTTGGAATAAATAGATTCTGATGAATGTAAATGTGAAGAGAAATTTGTCGATGGGACGATAATGTTTGCTACTGTTGACTACTGTAAGGAATGGAATGTTGGAGGATAAAGGATAATCTTTGCCGGAAGATGTGAATGTATAAGTGTAGAATGTTTTAGAAAATATGTAGAGAAAGATTTGGTATGTTTAATTGTTGATTATAGAAAGTTCTCGTAATGTTGTGCAATCAGTTTTGAGAATACGTGTACGTATATGGGATTTGAGACCTTAGACTGTACTTATTTTTGCAAATGTTGCGGAAGGAGGATGAGCGCATGTGAGATAAACGTTGAAAGTTGTGTAATGGTCCAGAGTGGCCACTGAATGAATGTGATGACGAGAAATGGCTTCTCCATAAAGTAATTGTAAAATTTGCAGGTAAGAACAAACATGGCGATGTATTGTAATTACAGCGTGTTTGTACAGAGGGTAGCATCAGTCGGCACTAAGAAAGTTTGAGTGAATACCATTGGAAATATAGCGAGGAAGTCGACATGTTTAAAGATGGATGGCTTGAGGTATAAATAGGAAAGTCAGAGATTGACGGGCTTTTGCTTTTTGGCTTTTGCTTTTGGTGGTTGTCGGTGAGAGCTCGGTGGAAGACGCGCGCGAGGTGAAGTGTGACTTAGAATGGGTTGAGTTGGAGTTATATTTGTGAATAATATTGAAGGCAGTCATTGTTTAAACAACTGCGTAACCCGAAAGGGGATGAATCGTATAAGACATTCATAAATAAAACAATTAATAAAATTGAGATTGAAGATAAAATCAGTTTATTTTTTTCAAGAAAAAGTGCGTAAGCAGATTTATAAAAGATAACAGTTGTTACGTTATAGTGTTGAGTGCGGCGCGTGTCTTGTAATGATTTAGTTAAAATTATTTATGGGACCACCTTTAAGTGAACGAAATATTTGTAGTAAATTGAGCCAATGTTAAGTAATTTTATATGACATTAAAAGTTTATTTGTGTAAGGAAGGGCTAAATTGTCCTAAAGGTTGAGAAACTTTAAAGAGGCAACCAAACGTGTACAGATTATTACTTATTGGAGTAATAACCTCGTATAGTTGGACTAACCCGGTTACCGAAAGGAATAAGTGTTTTGGAATTGTGAAGTACTTGTTATGTGCCTTCAGGCAATTAAGGATACAAATGGACTACAAATAATTGTTTACGGAAAGGAGAAGAAAGAAAAGCGGGATAATGGACAATTTTTAAGTAAGAATTACATTTAAGAATTGAAAATTCAGTTGAGCAGATTATCTTTTGTAGTTTTTTGCGTATTGTTGTGTAATTTTTTTAATTAATTAGTGTTGAAGGAAAAGTAATCGATCTCGAGTTATGTTGTTTTTTTAGTAGTAAAATTTTGCAGAAACGCAAATTTGTATTGACAGTGGTTTCTCAACCACGCTTGTGTGTATGTAAACATTTGTTTATTATTTTGTGCAGGACAATATATATTTATCGTTAACTTTTATTCTGTTGTTTATTTAGCCAGTTATGAGATACATTTGTGACGTTTACTTAATTGGTGACCTAGTTTTTGACAATTAAATGTAACTTTGCATATTTTTTTAAGATTAATGAACAACCTGAAAGGTTATATTTGCCAGGTTAATTTCAAAAGAAAATTTTCATGTTAGTTTCTTTAACGCAGTACACTAATGACGGATCAGCTGTTGATTTAAAAATTTCATTAAGTATAACTAAGAGATGGAGTTTGAGAACTTACATATTTACGAATGTCCCATACGATTCAGAAGGTATCATAAAGGAACAATTATTAACGAACATTGATTTTCTTTTGTTAGAATTTTAAAAATTAATTATCGATCATTGAATGAAGAACTATTTTATTCATTAATAAGTAGAATTTAACTTATATGTATACGAGGGATACGTAGAAAATATTCAGTTAACGTGTTATAACTTTGGTATTCTGGATGTACAGGTACAATCAGGAAGTTTGTGACGATGTATTTCAGTATAACTGTTGGTTACGTGAATGCAGTTAAATTTGAGTGATAAATTTGTTTTGGAAATTTTGGTATGGTGTATTCAAAAGTTTCTAATAACCTGGGTAGTACTAAATATATTTGAGTTTGAGTTGAATTGTTTGGGACGAGTGTTTGTTTTAGGAACCCTCGTGTAAGAGTTTACTGAGTAAGCACAATCCTACTTTCCACAATCAAGTAGGGTTAATTAACACCCAGCTTAAGACAATTATTTTAGCAAAGTTTCGATTGTGGTGGCGCCTGGAGACATATTTTCCCGGACTGAGCTGTTTGAATAAGGTGTAAGGTGTTTGAGCGTATTAATCATTCATTTTACTTATTATTTCGACCACGCCCATCTCCCTGTTAGCTGGCTTGGCAACCCGCTTACATTAGTAAGCATACACGACGCCTAGTGCGGTTTGGACGTGTAACAATATATATATATATATATATATATATATATAATATATTAATATTTTGAATCAACAATTCTCTAAAAGCAGTGTGTAAATCGTAAACAATGCTGACTATGTCTTAACCCAAAACATTCATAGATACTGAACTGACCTTCATTAGTAACAAAGCTAGTATATTTAATTGAATTTTCAGCAACTTTAACATGGAAAATCTTTAAGTCAAGTTTCGTGTAAAATTGCATACCTTCTGATCAACTGATCCTGAATATGAGGAAAATTTGTCCTTTAACAAACCCATTTAAAATTTGAAACCAAACATGTACTTTTATTCTTCTTCGTAACTACAATATACAGAATTTAAATCGTGACTTCCATTTTTTAAAGGAATTACTTTGAACTCATTTTGTTCAACATTGTAAATTTAATTCTAGCAAGTTCTTCCTAATAAGCAATTATTATAATTGTACCTGAAGGTACGACATGAAACTTAATTTTACCTGTTACATTAGAAATATTTATGTACTTTACGATACCTAATTTTAATTTTGATTTATTTACCTTCATAGTTATGATGCGAATCATATGGTTAATCAAACTACCATCAATAACATTTTCAGAATTTGGATATTGGACTACAGTATCAATTATTGCTAGAAGATTTAAACATACTTATCTAAAAACTGTAATGACACAATGATTAGAATGGTGCTAAATTCTTGAATTCCACCATGATGTTGCCTGAGCTGTACCTTGATGTTTTTGGACAGTTTATGGTATTGTGACTATTAACATTTTAGGTCGCTGAAGCTTACAGGATGTAATATGCCCTAAACTGTTATAATTGAAACATCATGTTGCAGGAACTATAGCAAGCTTAACACTTAATGGATTCTGTATATTGCTAGCAGCATTCATTACTGGATATTTTCTATTAAATTGGAAACTGTTTCCAAGTTGTAATTTCGTTTAATAATGATAAAAGTGGTTCAAGGAAATGAATTCTTTCATTCGACATTGCATTTTAACTGATCGTTGTTTCTATTACATAAGTGTTTATATCTTTGTCGTCAATTTAAGCGATTTGCTGTTAACTTTATCTGTAAAGTATGTATTAAACTTCCGATTTTCTTGCTTCAAATTCTTCATAAGTCTAATCAAATCTTCTTGAATATCAAACTATTCTTTAGTGTTTCAAGGTCATAAATTCATCGCCACATGTGGCTTAATTGTACCAATCAAGAACACGTTAGTTTGGATTGCCACCAATAAAAGTACATTCTGGATGGTTTATATATAATTTTCTAATATGTTAATTTTCAGCCAAACGTTACATTCTCACCATCAAATCAAGAAATTTAAAAGTTCTTTGCAGACACTTTACTTGTTTGACATCCTTATTTAAATACATTGCGGCCATTGTAGACAACGACTTGTAATGCATTTAAACTTTATTATTTCATTTCGTTTTCCATGCCTTAAAAGTTTTTTTGGGTGATTCTTCAATCATCCGATTCAAATTAGTATATTAAATTATTATGCATCCCACTTTGAAAGGATATTTGTATGTTATTTTTCAGTTTACAGTAAATAAAAAAGATTCTTAATTTTGTTCGTTTAATAATCACATTATCTCTACCATAATTCTTTTCCTCTTTTTTCCTTTAGCCAGCATGGTGCGAAATTTAAGAATCTACAAATTACGTTATAACTAATGTTTTTAAGCGCTTGTTGTTAATTTACTTTACATCAGTACTGTATTTATTTCTACAGTTTCAAATAGTTAATAAGAATTGGGTCAATTTGTTCTTTCTTCATAATTTAGCATGTTTTGTTCAACAGCACTATACTGTCACTGAATGGTTGATTCAGTTCGATGTTGATTTAGGTTAGTATTAATGGGACAATTTTGGCATTTGAGATCTAAGATTATTGATAACTAACTAAATTTTTTTCTTATTTCTTTAGTAGTCATAAATAACAGAGAAACCTTTCATAAAGTACAATTAAATATGAAATAGAGCCTAAATTTAAAATGGTAGTTCATCTTTAAAATCAATTTAAAAAAAAGTAATTCAAGTAAAAGTGAAGCATTTCTTGTCTCGAGTTCTATATTTATTCTAAAAGGTAAAGGTAAAATATACAATAATAAGATTTAGTTCAAGATATTCTTAAGTTTTAATTATAAACCTAGTAAGCATCTACTTAGCTGAATAAATTTTATTTTAACTTTGTTATATTTGTCATACTGTAAGAACTTTGGTGACAAATGTTGACATCAAGTTACAATAACGTTTAATTGTAGGATTTCTTTGCATTATAATGCCAACTTAGATTAATAGTACCATGCAGTTGAATAGTTGCATCTGTGGTTACAAATTGTTTTGTTTATCAATTATCTTCTATACGAATTTGTACATGACTTTAGTACATAAGACATAGACGATGTTTCCAGCCCATAAAATTTGAAATAGTATTCTACTGATCCCATAAGATAACATAGATAATTGTTCTAGGTCTTGATCATAATTGATTATTATTGACGCTATCTAGGGTTAATATTTAAAACTAATGAATGTTTTCTGTAATAGATTGATCGTGGCTCCACCTAGTAGTATATTTTAATAGTAGATTTAACTATTGGCAAATTTGAAATAGTATCTCATAAGACATTATGACTCTTAAACTTTCCAGAGTTTGGGCCATCTAATTTGTAGTTTAAAACGGTAATTGTAGATTCTGTAATCCTGATAGTGCTTATTGCAGTATATTTCAAAAGTAATGGAAGAATGCATCTAATTGCGTATTTTGTAAAAACTGCAGATCTCTTTAGTAAGGCCTGTTTATGGTTCCATTTAAATATCAGAGGCGGTAAAATAAAATTGAAATACATTCAAACTAGGATCTCATAAATTGTGTTTCCTGTAATGAAATTAAACTTTTTAATAGTTTATTTATACAAATCAATAACTATTACGCTTAAATCTACAAATGCGTGTCACATAATGTTATTGATTTAAAATAGTAACAATCATACCTTTATCTAATTAAACAAATGACCTAGATCGAGTCTATAGAATAAAGCTAAATTGCGGTTTTCATGATGTCAACTTATAAGGATAATAATACATTAAAATTTGT
Organism: Vesta saturnalis; assembly: GCA_036346205.1. Lineage (NCBI taxonomy): Eukaryota > Metazoa > Arthropoda > Insecta > Coleoptera > Lampyridae > Vesta > Vesta saturnalis. The sequence goes on from JARFJB010002086.1 coordinate 29,100, forward strand.
AACAGTATTTTTTGAGAACAATATCAAATAAAATACCTTAAGACATGCTTTCTTTCTGCTATTCTAATAACTATGTGTTGTAGAATTTTTTATTGAGCTAGTTATGCCATGTACACACGTGCGCGCGCACACACACACACACAATACTAATTTTTAAAATAAACAAATAATGAGTGTGCATTAGTAAGCCGTTAAGATTTCCGAAAAGATATCTATCAAAACTTGCACCCGTTACGATTAATACATAGTTTAATCACATGCTGAATTTAGAGGATATTTAAAAGAAAGCAAAATCAACGTTTTGATATAAAGTATTATCGTTCAAGAAAATCTTTATAATAATAAAACGTCCTTAATGGGTTTTACATAACCAGCTAATTAGGTAGTCATACAAAATGTGAATGTACGATTTCACACTTGATCGTAAACTATAAATTCCATATATATTTACGTGTATCAAAATATTCGTTACGTAACGTCATTACGTCCTGTGGTATTACGTTGATATAATGGCCGAAAAAGAATCTTAATTTGCAACTTGTTTCTGCATCTAGGATCCTCTGACTCTAATAGATTTCAAATCAACAACTTAAGTTAAAATGTTATATTAGAATCATAAGATAACTGCTGAATCTGCCTACAGGACGTTTATAGATTTTTATTTGGTATTTAAGAGAACTTCATGTCAAAGTGACCATCAGTATTGTTTCAAGATTCAATCTTCAGAAAAAATCTCTAATGCGTTTTTAGAAAGGCACGTTAATTAGGTAACTAATTACCTGAAAGGTGAATGCTCACTGAAAAACAACTATGAATTCTCTGTTTTAAAGCAATTTGGTTTTGATTGATTGAATGAACATGATAAGAATATTAAAGCTATAAAGTGAGTGATGATTACTCTATCTAACGTTTTAAGCTTATTAAGACGATACCATTTTAAAGTTATCATACCCTTTGTTTTGAGAATTATACGGATTGAAAAATTTTTTGCTGCGTTTACTTTAGCTGCCAATGTCTACATCTTGTTTCAATATCACCTAGATACAAACACTTGATGAAAGTTTAAGATGTCGTTTTGAAATCAGCGTCTGCCAACATATTACAAATTAAAATAATGTTTACAATTCAATTCTAAGATGCTGATTTGGTTTAACTTGCAGTTTGCAAAAACCAACTTATAGTATATGTATTTATAAGCAAATTTGAAATCAGGCCTCTATATTATTTTACGTACAAGCAGTGTCTTATCGAAAATATTCATCTCGTATATACGAAACTCATGAGTAGCTTTTAATCACTTCACAATTATTAAATTCTCTAATTAATATTAGAAAATGATCTGAAACCACTTTCTATCAAATGATCTTAGATATAGGAACAAGATTGAAAACCCATGTCTAAGATGCTGATTTGAATCTAGCCGCTATCAAAAGAGCCTTGGATTTATAAACAATTTTAAATAATTTAATTCAACCTGGTGACTTTAGTCGACCTGAAACCAGTTTCAGTCAAAGGGTCCTAGATATAAAAATGTGATGATGAAAGTTTAAGATGTTTATTTGAAGTAAAAAGTTTCGCTCCGCAAACAAAACGGTTGAAAGTCAAAAAGGTACACGGGATAAGATGGCAAAAATAAGCTGACGGAAAGCCAGAAAGGCACTCGGAATCAAGATGGCGTTCGCAAGCACGGAAAGCCAAAGGAACACCCGATTGTTAGCAATATGTTTAGCATAGGATTATTTGCAAGATGACCCCAAGGTAGAATGGCACGCCTGATCGAAATGTCATCCTAAAATACCGGGCACAGTTGCAATTTTAAACAAGACAGGGTTCTGGGTACCATTTCTAGCATCAGATTAGAGATTTGAGATCATCCTAACCCCATTTACGACTGAGCTGGTTATCAACTGTGCAATTTCAAGATGGGATGCAATCGACATTCATCTAAATTTGATTATACATTCATTTTTATTTGAAGTAATATCAGATCGGCAATCGTTATTAATACGTTTACTAGCAAATCCATAAACAGATTTTAATTACTGCCCAATTACTAAAGGGTTAAGTGATATAAACGTATTTAATACGGTGATTGCCAGTTTCTATAAAACATCTTGAATATACAAACAAGATTTAAAATTCATGTCTAAGGTATAGATTTAAACGAATGTCAAAATCTTAGATTTATATACAAACTTGAATACAAGCCGTTATTTAAATGAATAAATGCCTCGGCGGCAAATGAAACCAATATCTTAGAATTTTAATCTTGCTTCGATGAAAACAATAAATGAACTTGCATAAATTTATTGAAAATGGTCAAACGCCTGTACAATTTGGTCTTAGTATTTTAATGACTACCAAATCAACATTTGGTACTGTTTCTTAAATAAGCATCGCAGAATTGTTATTTTGAACTAAATATATAATGGGTTCTGATAGTATAAGAGCAAAGACAAATCGTGTAGTATTTTCATATAGAAGACTGCAAAGTGTATACAGGAAATGGAGGACACTTTGAAATTGAAATGATATCATTATCGGTAATTTATTCATATTTTCTGTTAAATCTGTTTATAATCATTTATTTCAATAATATTCTACTGACTCCAATTGTAATAATACCAATAATTGAGAATTGAAATGTCAAATTGACTTTTATTCGAAATGGTTACAGATAGCGAGCTCAATAAGGTATACCTTTTTATGCAATATTGATCGAGAATCCAATCGTGTTTGAAAGTTAGTCATTTTAACCACAAAACATGCGGCAACTACATCTGCCGATACTTGAAATTAGATAAATATTAAATAAATTAACTTATCAAATTGAAAACTAAACACTGTATCTATGGTCGTTTTACGAAAGTTGATAGAAACTTTTTCTTTGCATTGCTATCCTGCTCAGCTTCCTAATTTTGACTACCTTTTTAGAATCACCTTGTATATATATATATATATATATATATATATATATATATATAATTAATGATTTGCAGTGTCTAAACGCATAAGAAATGTTTTCTAAAAGTTGCTGAATTCAACATATATATATTTTCAATACATAGTTTCTATAACAAGTAAAACATCTTTCTTATTTTAAAGGAATTGATAGTTTTTTCGAATTTCGTTTTCGAAAAACAACCACTTTATTAAACATGTTACTATTAACGTTTTGAAATATTTGTACTTTAGAAGATTATCATTTTCGTTGTAATTCAAACATTTATTTTGAGTTATCTTTAATTTGTAAGCGTGTAATTAGTGCAACATTGATCTTTTAAGAAATGTTATAACTTATTTTTTTATTTTGAATATTTACAATTTAATTTGTATTTAATTCTTCGTGGTATAATAACCTGTATAAATTATATATTAGAAAACAATTGGTTATTTAAATAAATGGTAAATTTTTATTACGTATGAGTGAAAATGTAGCAAGTTAAACTTTAATAGATATAAAAAATAATACTATAAAAAAACTTTTTAAAAAGCACGCATTTATTTACGGTAGAAAACTAAAACAGAAAATAATTTTTTTTCAAATGTGAAAAATCTTACGATAAAGCGTGGCGCTCATCATAATTCATTTCTCTCGTCACATGTTTATGATGGGCCCACGCTTTCTTTAATCGTAAAGATTTTAATCAATTTTGCAAAAAAATTATTTTCTGCTTTTAGTATTTTCTATAAATGAAAGCGTGATTTTAAAAAATTCTTTTTTCATCGTATTAATTTTATATCTATTAAAAGTTTTTAATGAAATTACATTCTCACAATACGTAATAAAAAGTCAATACATTTTATCATTTATTTAAACAATTATGATTTTCTGGTTAATATACCTAATATTATACAGGTACATTATTATATGAAGAATTAAAATAAATCTTAAAATTGTAGATATTTCAAAAACCGCTGGAGATAAAAAAAATTTGCATATTACAAGAAATGTAGGTCTTTCAATTTTCTTTCGAATAATGTAATAATATACAGGTTGTTGTATTTAAGATAATATAGTTATTTACAATTAAAGCAAAAAAATTATAAACTCATATTTCTGGTACACCCTGTATAAAAATTAAATTGAATAAGTTTCTTAAAAGATCAATGTCTGCACTAAGTACATGCGGAGTTACAAATTCATAGATTTGGTAGTAACCTCAAAATACATTTTTGCACTATGATGAAAAATGATAATTTTTTATCTAAAAGTACAATTATTTCAAAAATGGTTAAGTTTAGCTAAACGACATGGTTAATAGATATTGGTTGTTTTTCAGAGTAGAAACTAAATCCGCAGTGAAAACTATACGATTCCGTTTAAAATAAGAAAGATAGGATATGTACCGCTATTATGGAACACTCTGTGTATGCGAAAATATTTTTAGATTATAGAGTTCTTGAATTCAAGCAACTTTTGTACAAAATATTTGTGTCTACTGTACACAGTTTAGCTACAAATTCATTATTACGCACTAATGAACAACCCTGTATACAACATAAACGAATCTAAAAGTTCGTCCACTATTTTTTGTGGCGGTAAGCAAACTCCCTGTAATGAAAATTTTATATTACGAGCCGGAGTTCGTCCTTTAGAATAAGGAATTAATGAGCATTGAAACATGCTTGCCCGTTTCCGTTACAAAATATTTTATTATTTTTTTAAAATCGTAAAAACTAGTTATGAAACATCTAATTAACATAAATATAAGAAATAAGTTAGTTAAGGAATACTAAAAGGGATAGTTTACTATTACAGATCGCTTTTAAAATATACGAAAAAAATAGTTGTTATGTGTCCGACGGATACATATTGTCCGGATTAGGGTTAAGCTTTAGTGATTGTTATAATTTAAATCTACAATAGCAACTATGTAGAAATACTACATTGCATTTTAAATAGAAGACATTTTTACCCGTTTCGTAACTTTTGACACACTTTTCTATAACTAAAACTTTCTATACTTGCAATTTTTTTTGTCTGTTGGATAATTATCATACTGGACCTATTCCTCAAATTTTTTGCCTACTGCTGATTTGTCGACTAAGTTTTGTTAACCTAAGTATATATAATTTTCCTAAATATCACAGTTCCATAATTGCAAATTATTCTTTTCGATCATGACGTAATTCCTGAAACGTCTTAAATTTAAATTTTTTTACTCTTTCAATTTCAATTTCCTATTACCATCATTTTCTAAAACTTGTTATAAGTCCTAATTTCAAAGTTTTATATTAATTAAAACTCATTTTAATTTAAGTATTTTGTATTTACTGTAGTAATCCTAATTTAAATTAATTTCAGATTTACCTAGTAAATATAACTCTTTTGCTATTCTAATAACTATTATTCGAACTTCAAATTCCATGATTATTTAGAAAACATAATTAATTAAGATATTATTCTGTTTAAAATTTTTGCAAAACTACCATTGTCTAAGTTCTCTTTTCTTGCAATTATCGTATATACATTACTTCAAATCTTTGTATATTTCGTACACATTAAAATCTTCAAAAGTTTAAATTGTCATAAGACTTTTGTTACACTAATGCAGTTATACATATACTTCTGTATTTCCTTAAAGCAATTTTGTCTTACATTGAACATAAATAATTGTCCTCTATTAACATATGTAACTTCATTTTAATAAACTATATTAGAATTACATTTGTACAGGATAAAAATGCTTACAACAAAGGATTCTAAACAAACTAATTTAAAATGAAATAATTTTAATAAGGATAATTACGTAACCTCTTTATAAGTTCATTACAAAATGGTAAAAGGAAACAGTAATCTATGTCAAACAGTTAAATTTCATGTCAGATGCTAAGTTAAAAAATCAAAGATTCCATAAAATACCTAATATTTAAACATTTTCAAATATTTATTTAATTATTACACTCATTTCGCTTTATGTCAATAAACTTTATGAAGAAAAGTGATGTAAATGTTCTTTAAAACATGTTGAACATCAACATTCAATTACACATAAAATACATAAAATACACATTCACACACACATCTAAAGTTCACAATTAAAAATAAATATATAAATAATAAAAACATACAAATACAGATACAAATTAAACATTCAATCTTCATATTAAAATTAAAATATGTAAATACACTTCTAACATACATCTAACATAACATTTAACATTAATATAAAAAAAACAGAAAACAAAACACAAAAAACAAACACAAACACACAACACACCACACAACACAACACACACACACACACAACACACACACACACACACACACACACAACACACACACACACCACACACACACACACACACACACAACACACAAACAAAACAACACAAACACGCACACAAACAACACACACAACCACAAACACACACAAACAACAACAAACAACAACAACAACAACACAAAAAACAACCACAACACACAACAAACGCAACACACAACACACACACCACAACACACACACACACACACACACGCACACACACACACGCACACAACCACACACACACACACACACACACACACACACACACACAACACACAATGCGCGCGCAGACAGAGAAGAGATCATTGATTTGGGAAACTTGGCCAATCGTTGTAAAATGAGCAAATAAGTCGAATTACCGATTGCAAAAAAGGCGACTTACAACCTTCTATACCTACATTTTTTTTTTTTATGATTGTGGACCTGAACAGGCTAAATAAGGCCTATCGTGCTAAAGCACTCAGGAACACTTAGGAGGATGGATAGAGGGATAATGAATTGCCAATAGATGCCTATGAACAGCTACCTTAAATTTTCTCATATCATAAGTGAGAGATAAGCAGGAACTAGGGAGATCATTCCAGAGTTTAGAAGCCGTGTAGAAAAATGTGAATTGCGCCCGTTTGGTACGACAAGTGGAGATTTGTACTGCATACTGATGATGTGAATGAGCGAACCGTGTTTCGCAAAGATAGCCGGAGATGGTATCAAAGAATGTAATTCACCAGCACAATAGCCGTTGTAATAACGATAATACAAAGAAAGAACTGAAACCATCCTTCTATGCTCAAGGGACTGTATGTGAGAAGTTAAGGACGGGTCATTTATAAGCCTAATCGCTCTCTTTGAATACGATCAACGATATCGAGAGCGTATTGGGGAGCACTAACCCAAAGGTGAGAATTATATTCCAGATGAGGCCGAATTTGGGCCTTATACAGCAGAAGGAGTTGTCGAGAGGTAAAGTACTGCTTAGATCTGTACAAAAAGACTATTTTACGAGTAGCTGAGAGATTTGAAGATACAGTCATACCCAACAGAGTAATAGAGTCTGAAAACTTAAGAACTGAGCCATTCATACTTACAACAGGAAATGCTCGATCTTTTTTGGCGGACATAAGGCAACACTGAGTTTTGTTAGCATTAAATTTAACTAGATTATTGCTTCCCCATTCGAGAATACGTTGAATGTCTTTGTTGATTGAATTTGCCATTTCAGCTTTAATTTCTTGATTTGACATAGAAGGTGGATTATCACTATGAGTAGACTGAGATGAACTACAGTGAAGAGTGCTATCGTGAGCAAAGCAATGGATGGGGTTAGTTGTTGAAGAAATAAGGTCGTTTATGTACAGCAGAAAAAGTGTAGGCGCTATAACGGATCCCTGTGGTACGCCCGCGTTAATGCTAACTTCTTTTGAAAAAAGCCATCAACTACGACACGTATTCGTCTTTTATCAAGGAAACTAGAAACCCAGTTGATGAGCGTATCATTTAACCCAAACGAGGTGAGTTTGGCAAGTAAACACTTATGCCAAACTTGGTCAAATGCCTTTGAGATATCTAAAGCGACTACAACTGTTTCACCGGACTGCTCTACTGTATTGTTCCAAACTTGGGTCACATATGAAAGAAGATCGCCTGTTGAACGACTTTGCCTAAACCCATATTGGTGGTCACTAAGGAGTTTGTTAGTTTCAAGGAACGTGAGCAGTTGCTGATTGATGGCTTTTCCATGATTTTAGACAAAATGGAAGTGATGGCAATTGGTCTGTAATTTGAGGGATCGGTCTTATCACCTTTTTGGGAATAGGTTGAACATTTGCTAACTTCCATGATGAAGGGAATTCCCAGAAGATATAGAGATCGTATAGAGCTTAGATAGGACTGGTACTAGTTCGGGGAACATTTCTTTAAGACAATAGCTGGGATACCGTCTGGGCCAGTCGCCTTATTGAGATCAAGCCTACTGATGATCGATTCCAAGAGCTTGTACCGAAAATGAATTGGTTTCATAACGTATGAAGAAGAGTTGACTAGGGCACATCTTTTCCAGAATCATTGAGACACGAGTTTGATGCAAACAAATCCACAAAAACGTTGGCTTTGTCTACAGAATCAGCAACTACCGATCCGTCAATAGATGTCAGGGGAAATGAAGATGTTCGAAAGTTTTTACTAATGGCTTTTGCTAAAGACCAAAATTTACGACTGCCTAAAGGAGATGTAGCTAGTTCATTGCATTTTCGTTGTTCGAACAACTTTTTAGTTTTAGTGATGACACTTTTGCAGATATTTCTAGCACCAACGTATTCTACATGACTGTCAACCGATTTATTAGATTTCCATTTAATGTAACATTTATTTTTAAAGATATTGCATCAGAACAAGCCTTATTGAACCAGGGTTGGGAACGTGAATGACCTACACGGTACTGTTTTTTCGGAATGTATAACTCCATTCCCATGAGGATGACTTCAGATACTGAAAGAGCGATGTCCGAAGAAGAGGACGACTTAAAACAATATTCACGCCATGGAAAGGTTGCAAAGAAATCCCGTAAATCACTCCATCGAGCTGACTTAAAACACCACAAGGTTCTATCGGTTTTGCGAACAACAGTGGAATTAGGTACAGTAGAAATGATTTTTATTAGACAATGGTCGGAAAGACCTAAAGGCGAAAGAACGGAAGTTTTATAAACAAGAGGGTTTGATGTAAGAAAGAGATCTAGAAGATGTGGAGTATGGTTAGGGTTATCAGGGATTCTTGTGGGTTCAGAAATCATTTGTGTGAGATCACATGAAATAGCAAATGTTTCTGCACTATGACCAGCGGGATTTGTAGTAGATGAAAATTGAAGCCAATTAGAGTTATGAACATTGAAATCGCCTACAAATGAGATATCGCAAGATGGAAACTGAGACAGGAGATAGTCAACTTTCATACTAAGGTAATCGAAGAAGTCTTGAAAGTTGCTGTCATTAGGAGACCTATAAATGCAACAGTAGAATTTCACAAAATTAGGACCAGAATGTTTAAACCAAATCACGTCAAAATTTTTATTTTCTAAGGAAGAAACCCTCTTGCAAGCAATTCTGTCCTTGATGTACGCACATACGCCTCCTTTATATCGAAAGTTAGAGTGAAGATGGTATTGAGGAAATTGCAAGTCGGGTGACTCGGAGCTTTCCGAGGAGACTTGTGTTTCAGATAGAAACAATATATCAGGTTGTAATTGTTCAAGATGTTGGTGAATAGCATTAAGATTAGACCTGATACCGCGGATGTTGCAGTAGTGAATCAACATACGTATTAGGTTGGAAGGTAAAATTACTTGCTTCCACCTTACTTCTCCCTTTGGACTGTTTTTTTGCCATCTTCACCGGTGAAATCTTTTACCTCTATTTTCAATCATAGCCTTTTCTAAATTTACCATTTGCATTTATATCTTATATTCTTCTTGTAATGTGTATTATTCAGTGGATGCATTGTTTACTACACTAAAGTTGAGAAAAAGGCTCAAACTTATAACAAATAAAAGTTGGCGCTTGAAGCCAACTCACAACATAAAAGCAAAAAAAATTGTTATTGGGAAAAGAATTTAAAATGTTATTAAGGTAAGGTACTAATATTAACATATTGTAATCCACTTTGCACGATAATTTAATTGTTTTATTTTAATTTGCTTCGTCTAGCTCACTCGGTTTGTAAGCAAGATGGGGTTGGTTCGTCTGGGATAAATAGTTTTGACTAAACACTGTTCACTAAATGATTCTAATATAATGTTTAAGAGTATAGTTACCTATTGTTTAAAATACTAAATATTCCTTCTAAACTAATGGAAAACTAAAGAAATGAAAAAATAAAATATGGACAGTAAATAAACTAAATAAATCAGGAAATCCTTTTCTTCTCGACGCCCAGTCTGGAGGGACGCCCTGGACGGCAAGTGGTCTGCTATTGGCTCCTGAGATGTGGGAATTGGAATTACACTTATGTCTATTGAGTACTCGAGTTATAAGCAAAAATCCTAACAATGGTGGCTTTTTATAATTTATTACGAGGCCTCCAAGGCCTGCCCTGTAAACGGGAGCCGTTTTGTAATTTTAACGGTATTACATAAGTGGAGTCAACGATCGCGCTTGCGTTTATGAAAAATTCAGTTTCAAAATAATCAATAATTTAGAGTAAGGTTGGTGCGCATGACTCTTCTCATATATGGTTTTGCTTTCCGGACGGGAAGATGTTTTCTACATCCATTCGATTACGCGTTTAATACAGTTTTTTTTACGAGTGTTATTTTAATTGTTTAGCTGGAAAACAACTAAGCCTATTACTTACACGAGATTTCATCATTACGGTACCGGAAGTAAACAATTATTTCAATTGTCTGGTATAAAATAAACTAATGTTTCTTATTATTAGAATGAAAGAATTTATACGTACAACGTTCGTAATTGATGATGATGCTTGTAAAGTGTTCAAAACTTCGGGAACAAATTAGTTTTTCAGGTGGGTGAGGACTTCCTCGCGATACAAGTATGTTTATCTTACCGGATTTCTTTATTAAGAAATATTATTAGAACTCACGTTACGTGGATATCTAACGAATTATAATCGGTGCGCAAGACGTTTGATTACGTTTGATGCAATTAATTACGTAAACACACAACTGTTTCGTCTTTATATAGCTGGAGGATCACTCCGGTGATCTCAAAAAACGGCGTCTGGTATTGATATGATCTCCAGGTTGCGGACGTTGCTTGTTTTTATTGCTAATTTTGCCTTATGTTAGGCGTATTGGTGTTAGTAGGTGTAATATATGTTTGATGGAGGACCCTCTATAAGAATCTGGGACTATCTCATCTAGTGCTGTATAAAGGTGGTAGAATTGAGCCGATCACCTTTCTTCCCACCGGAATAAATGAAAAATGTTTACTGGGCGTCAAAGCCCGTCGTTACACCATCCGATTTGTGTATTATGTAATGTTTGTTTGTGATGACTTCGGGATATAAGCACGTCATAACATCGGCTAGTTTTATGTACTATGTAATTTCGTGCAATATAAAACTTACGTGCTGTTAACCTTAGAGTATATCAACCAGCAGCTCGGTTATATGAAGAAGCTTCTCAGGGGGAACGGCGGCGAATTATCTCGATAAATGATGCATGACGTCATAGATAAACCAACGCGGTGATCGACAGATCCGCGGAACTAGGTAACGCGTTTAAGAGCGGCGACGCGCGGTCAGGCTTCTCCTTCAAGTCTGTGTTATTATTGCAATGAGCGATCAGGATTCTGGTCAGGCTTTTCAGGATTTATCGCAGTAAGCGACCAGGTTTATGATCAGGATTCCCTTAAATAACGCGATTAAGAGCGGCAGGCGCGTGGTCAGGATTCTGGTCAGCATTCACTTTATTAAGCAGGAAGTAAACTATGGATCGGATCGCGTACGAATAGCAAGGTGTCGCGGCAAAGACGCGACGCACAAGCATTTTTTACGGAAGCGCGTCTCGCGGTCGGCGGGGGCGGCTTCTGTGCAGGGATGCTAATGCGGTGATTGGTTGATATACTGACGTGGCCTCTAACGTAAAAACATTCGATGTTTTTTGAAATCTACGTCGGAGGGGTTATAAAATTAATTATTTATTGGTATCTCTGATTAACTTCAGCAGGCAACTGGAGTTGTACTTTTACGAAATAAAGCCATACATAAAGTATTACTTTTGGGTATTTCAAAATGAAAGTTGAGGTTGAAACTGAATAAGTTCAATGTAATAACTGAAATTTATGACTTATATCAACAAAGTAACAATGCAGTAAGATCATGCAATCCCGTTTTTATCTTATAAAACACTAAATAACTGATCTGCTGTTTTCTTACATTAACCTTTACTACACCTTCCGAAACATTATTAGAAACTATACTTTAACGTTGTTAATAAATCCATTTCATTTAATCACTTAATAACGTGTTGCACAACAAAGATTTTGTATGTACTTGATGTTTGCACATTTAAGGCAACTGAAATGTATCGCAACGATCTTCAGAAAACACTAGATTATGTATAATTTTACAAAATTTCATTCCTTTACGATACGATAAGGCATAACATCAAATAAAGGTACGGTAACATCAACACTTTTTAATAACGTAAAGGTAAACGAAATGAATCATCGACCCAAAGCGAATCAGGTGGTGTTTCGTCGGGCTTACGAACAGCGTGCGTAGACTTATCTGGCTTCCAGATTTAATGACGTACCAAAACAGTAGTTATCCCCAATAAAAGCTTTTCTGCAAAACAACGTTTTGCGCCTTCTATGTATCTAAGCTAATAGCCATGGCACCATGTTGTGCAAGCTTCGCTTCGCCCACGCTCCTTTCAATAGGCAATTATACCATAAATATTCAGTTTTTTAACTTTATAAAAATTTCGTAGCGCACGGGAGGAATTTTACTATTAGATGTAATAAATTAATACAAGATGTATTGGTATGATTTTGTGGTAAAGCTAACAAAGTATCTAACATAAAACGGAAACGCAGCGTTGTTATCGCGTTGTGCACAAAACAAAAACTAAATACCAACAGTCTACAGTAAAAATATATACTGCTATCTAAGTTATGAATACTACTAACAAGAAGATACCAACACATTTGCTAAAATTTAATTATTTAAATGCACCAACAATAATGGAAATAAATTTACAAATAACAACATAACTCCAAAAGTATTTTAATACAAGTAACGATAGTCTCAAGATTGGCATACTACAAACTAAGACTCCAGACTAACCGTAAGTGAAAGGATAAATGTTTAACTTAACAAATACGTCAGAACTTTACATTTGCCAAGCATGTTTACAAAATTTTTTTATCCTTACACTACAATGCTATGGATCCAATTCCAATAACTAGTTTTCAATGTTGCAATTTTTATTTTTGGAAGGAAAATCTTTGTTGGTGTAGATGTTGATATGTTTCGTGCAACACTCTTTGTTGTAGTACCACTCTTTCGCTTCGGTACCAGCCGTTTCGGTCTTAGCCGTTACGATCTCGTTCATTTCTGAACCGCCATTTCGGTTCCTGTCCTATTTAATAAATGTACTTTACAAGCATGAATAAGGAAAGCTTCTCTAACCTATCCTAATTCAGCCAGAAATAGTTTTCGTAACAGTCCTGTTAGCTAGGCTTTAATCAACGTACTTTAAGAGAATGAACAAAGATGGCTCTCCAAAACTGTCTTAATTCATCCGACACTTTTTGCAACAGTTCCTTCTTAACTCCTATAAGGAGTTAGGGCTTCACTACCACACCTTTTTCGAAATGTAATTTCTTAGCTCGTATAAGGAATTAGGGTTTAATAAACATAATTTAAGATAGTCGACGAATAAAGCTACTCTAACCTATTTGCCTATTGGCCGCGACCAAAACGGCGAGATCAAAACAGGAGGACCTAAATGTTCTGTCCACCTGCTCTATATATCTGCTTTTGACGCAATTGTAATTGGGTGTTTTTAAACCAACTATCTTGCTATGCATTTGTTGGATTTCCACCAAACACCTTTTCAATTTCTGATAGTCCATTTTAGAAAAAATTTAATCGTTTGTACTAAAACATGCTTTACTTGATAATAAAATACTTATCTTTTTTGGGATTTTTTAATGGTGTACTTTAAATTATACAATCTAAACGTTTCGATAACACTTACAGTTATTTTTTTTTATTTTTTTATTAATGTTTGTTAAAAATTGTTAAAGATGTAGTAAACAATTTTTCAATTTTTCAAATTTGACAAAATTGTTTACTGCATCTTTAACAATTTTTAACAAACATTACTACTGACGAAGATAACTGTAAGTGTTATCGAAACGTTTAGATTGTATAATTTAAATACCCATAAAAATAAAGATATTATTATAGTTAATGGTGTAAGTTTACATTTTTATATGCTTTACTTGATATTCACTCTTTGTGCTTTAAGGGTCTTGTCGTTTCATAAAACAGCTAGTTTATCAAGACTGCCAAATAATACTTTAAATACCGAAAGAAGATTGTAACAAATAAGTCAACTTATAACAAGTAACATTTGTTGCTCGAAACCCGACTTATAAATATAATTTTCGTCCGAGTCAACCTAAACCAAATAAAATCGTTATGTAGAAACAAAAGTATAAACGTTATGAAGTTACAGTAGTATAGAATGGTAAGTTTGCGCTACAGTTTAGCCCATTGATAAGACAAATTAAGACGCTCTAAATTGAGAGCTCTTTTTTTATCCACAGAATTCAAAATTCAGAAATGATATCCACAGCTAAAAATCAGACATGCATGGGTCATGTTAAATTGCACATTAATGTCATTTGTAAACTGACTAAATATTACAACAGGTGTATTTATTTGTATACTCCATAAATTAAAATAATATCGGCTGATTATTTTTAGCATAAATGCAAATTGTACTTTGACATTTCGCAAAGCTTTAAATACGCAATTTACTCTTAATCGATATGTAAGAAATATGGATGAAATATAACCTATGTTTACGTAGAATATTTCAAAATGAAAATTGAAATTGAAACTGAATAAGTTTAATGTAATAACTAAAATGTATGACCTGTCAACAAAATCACACTGAGATAGGTTCACGCACTCCTATTTTTGTTTCACAAAACACTAAATAACTGAAATCAGTTGTTTTATTTTCATTAACACTGTAATAATACTAGACTAGTTTCCTTTTAAAGTTTGGAAATCAATTAATCTAATTTATCCACTTAACAACGCAATGCATAGCAAAGGATACGTATTTCCGGTTTTTTCCACGTTCAATTTAAAGGTAATAAGTTAATATTAACATCAACATAAAGTAACATCCACACTTTTCAATAACGTAAAAGTAGACGTAATATATTCTTAACCCAAAGCAATCAAACCAGGCTTGGTTTCGCTACAAAGGCGGATATACTAAACAGCGAGCGATAATGTACCTTAGTTCCAATTTGACGAAAAACAAGGGGTATCCTCTAACTGAAACATTTCAAAACGTGTTGCTCCCACTACCATAACTAACGCGTGTTTCACAAGTGACGTACTTCGACCACGCTTGCTTCAATATGTATCAAATAATAAATACTCAATTTTCAATTTGTACAAAATCTTCCCGACAAAGGGAATCATAAACTTCTTAAAATACTGGAGGAATTTCTCAAATAAATATATTAAATTAATGCAACATGGAAGATAATTTTATCTCTTTTCCAGCGAAGTAAACTTAATAGACGAGGTGCATTCTAACACAATGCAGACGGAAATAAAGCTCTTAAACACGTTGCGCACAAGACTAAGATCAATGTGGCTAAATACCGACAATATACTGCAAAAAACACACGCTGATATTCAAATTATGTATGATCCGAACAAAAACATTTTTAGTCAACAGCGTAACTATCGCACTTTTAGTTATTTTGAATGCTTTCGGATTAAATGTAAGTGAAAATTACAATTGCACTGTTAATATTAATTTACCCTAAATGTTTGCTAAAAGGCTATGTTTTTGATATAAGTAGATAGGTAATATGTAATTTCTAAAACTATCAATAATCGTTAATTTGACAAACCATATATAAAAGTGGCGGCAGTTGCTATGTGAGCGGCCTCGGAATCCTAAGTTTCAATAGAGTATTTTGAGAACACACCTAAAGTTAGCACAGCCATTGCAGCGCAATCGTTTGAAGCCTGTACCATAATTTGGTGCTAATTTATTACCACAACAAAAATGTGGTGTCGCTATCCTTATCAAAAAATTATGGGCGGAATCTGCTTAACATATAGTTCCACAGCGACACCGGCCGCCGAATCCTAAGTTTGAACAGAGTATTTTGAGAACACACCTAAAGTTAGCACAGCCATTGCAGCGCAATCGTTTGAAGCCTGTACCATAGTTTGGTGCTAATTTATTACCACAACAAAAATGTGGTGCGCCTATCCTTATCAGAAAATTATTGGCCGTATCTGCTTAACATATAGTTCCACAGCCACAGCGGCCGCGGAATCCTAAGTTTGAACAGAGTATTTTGTGAACACACCTAAAGTTAGCACAGCCATTGCAGCGCAATCGTTTGAAGCCTGTACCATAGTTTGGTGCTAATTTATTACCACAACAAAAATGTGGTGCGCCTATCTTTATCAGAAAATTATTGGCTGTATCTGCTTAACATATAGTTCCACAGCCACAGCGGCCGCGGAATCCTAAGTTTAAACAGATTATTTTGAGAACACACCTAAAATTAGCACAGCCATTGCAGCGCAATCCTTTGAAGCCTGTACCATAATTTGGTGCTAATTTATTACCACAACAAAAATGTGGTGTCGCTATCCTTATCAAAAAATTATGAGCTGTATCTGCTTAACATATAGTTCCACAGTCACAGCGGCCGCGGAATCCTAAGTTTGAACAGAGTATTTTGAGAACACACCTAAAGTTAGCACAGCCATTGCAGCGCAATCGTTTGAAGCATGTACCATAATTTGGTGCTAATTTATTACCACAACAAAAATGTGGTGTCGCTATCCCTATCAAAAAATTATGAGCTGTATCTGCTTAACATATAGTTCCACAGCCACAGCGGCCGCGGAATCCTAAGTTTGAACAGAGTATTTTGAGAACACACCTAAAGTTAGCACAGCCATTGCAGCGCAATCGTTTGAAGCCTGTACCATAGTTTGGTGCTAATTTATTACCACAACAAAAATGTGGTGCGCCTATCCTTATCAGAAAATTATTGGCCGTATCTGTAACATATAGTTCCACAGCCACAGCGGCCGCGAATCCTAAGTTTGAACAGAGTATTTTGTGAACACACCTAAAGTTAGCACAGCCATTGCAGCGCAATCGTTTGAAGCCTGTACCATAGTTTGGTGCTAATTTATTACCACAACAAAAATGTGGTGCGCCTATCTTTATCAGAAAATTATTGGCTGTATCTGCTTAACATATAGTTCCACAGCCACAGCGGCCGCGGAATCCTAAGTTTGAACAGAGTATTTTGAGAACACACCTAAAGTTAGCACAGCCATTGCAGCGCAATCCTTTGAAGCCTGTACCATAGCTTGGTGCTAATTTATTACCACAATAAAAATGTGGTGCGCCTATCCTTATCAAAAAATTATGAACTGTATCTGCTTAACATATAGTTCCACAGCCACAGCGGCCGCGGAATCCTAAGTTTGAACAGAGTATTTTGAGAACACACCTAAAGTTAGCACAGCCATTGCAGCGCAATCGTTTGAAGCCTGTACCATAGTTTGGTGCTAATTTATTACCACAACAAAAATGTGGTGCGCCTATCCTTATCAGAAAATTATTGGCCGTATCTGCTTAACATATAGTTCCACAGCCACAGCGGCCGCGGAATCCTAAGTTTGAACAGAGTATTTTGAGAACAGACCTAAAGTTAGCACAGCCATTGCAGCGCAATCGTTTGAAGCCTGTACCATAGTTTGGTGCTAATTTATTACCACAACAAAATGTGGTGCGCCTATCCTTATCAAAAATTATTGAGCTGTATCTGCTTAACATATAGTTCCACAGCCACAGCGGCCGCGGAATCCTAAGTTTGAACAGAGTATTTTGAGAACACACCTAAAGTTAGCACAGCCATTGCAGCGCAATCGTTTGAAGCCTGTACCATAGCTTGGTGCTAATTTATTACCACAACAAAAATGTGGTGCGCCTATCCTTATCAAAAATTATGGACTGTATCTGCTTAACATATAGTTCCACAGCCACAGCGGCCGCGGAATCCTAAGTTTGAACAGAGTATTTTGAGAACAGACCTAAAGTTAGCACAGCCATTGCAGCGCAATCGTTTGAAGCCTGTACCATAGTTTGGTGCTAATTTATTACCACAACAAAAATGTGGTGCGCCTATCCTTATCAGAAAATTATTGGCAGTATCTGCTTAACATATAGTTCTTCAGCCACAGTGGCCGCGGAATCCTAAGTTTGAACAGAGTATTTTGAGAACACACCTAAAGTTAGCACAGCCATTGCAGCGCAATCCTTTGAAGCCTGTACCATAGCTTGGTGCTAATTTAGTACCACAACAAAAATGTGGTACGCCTATCCTTATCAAAAAATTATGGGCTGTATCTGCTTAACATATAGTTCCACAGCCACAGTGGCCGCGGAATCCTAAGTTTGAATAGAGTATTTTGAGAACACACCTAAAGTTAGCACAGCCATTGCAGCGCAATCCTTTGAAGCCTGTACCATAGCTTGGTGCTAATTTAGTACCACAACAAAAATGTGGTACGCCTATCCTTATCAAAAAATTATGGGGTGTATCTGCTTAACATATAGTTCCACAGCCACAGCGGCCGCGGAATCCTAAGCTTGACCAGAGTATTTTAAGAACACACCTAAAGTTAGCACAGCCGTTGCAGGCATCGTTTGAAGCCTGTACCATAGCTTTGGTGCTAATTTAGTACCACAACAAAAATGTGGTGACGCCTATCCTTATCAAAAATTATGAGTGTATCTGCTTAACATATAGTTCCACAGCACAGCAGCCGCGGAATCTAAGTTGACAGAGTATTTTAAGAACACACCTAAAGTTAGCACAGCCGTTGCAGTGCAGTCGTTTGAAGCCTGTACCATAATTTGGTGCTAATTTATTACCACAACAAAAATGTGGTACGCCTATCCTTATCAAAAAATTATGGGGTGTATCTGCTTAACATATAGTTACACAGCCACAGCAGCCGCGGAATCCTAAGTTTGAACAGAGTATTTTGAGAACACACCTAACGTTAGCACAGCCATTGCAGCGCAATCGTTTGAAGCCTGTACCATAGTTTGGTGCTAATTTATTACCACGACAAAAATGTGGTGCGCCTATCCTTATCAGAAAATTATTGGCTGTATCTGCTTAACATATAGTTCCACAGCCACAGCGGCCGCGGAATCCTAAGTTTGAACAGAGTATTTTGAGAACACACTTAAAGTTAGCACAGCCATTGCAGCGCAACCGTTTGAAGCCTGTACCATAATTTGGTGCTAATTTATTACCACAACAAAAATGTGGTGCGCCTATCCTTATCAAAAAATTATGGGCTGTATCTGCTTAACATATAGTTCCACAGCCATAATTTGTAATAATTTGGTGCTACGCTAAATCGAAATATGTTGCTCGTGTTTCTTATATTTTTGGGCTTAAGTTTTATGAAAATTAGGAAAATCCTATATCCAAGCATGCTATCAGGATGATTGATATATTATAATTTGGTCCTAATTTTTGCTACTCCATTTTTTTTAAGATTTTGGACCAAGACCTAATGGAAATAACGAAAACCTTAGAACAAAACATGGATTCAGGATAATTAACATGTAATAATTTGGTGTTAATTTGTTACCCTAAAATAAAATTTCTTGCTCATATTGTATCTATGTATTGTATGAAAATTTTTGAACCAAAACGTTATGGAAATTATGAAAACCTTATAAAAAAACACAATATCAGGATGATTCACGTAGTGTCATGGCTATTAGGTGAGATATACGTATAGAGGGCAAACATGGAATGTAATGGAATGCAAACAGTTTATATGCAGCAGGAAAATTAAATAATGTAATACTGGAAATGGAGCGACTGAAAATAGATATACTTTGCATTAGTGACACCAGATGGATAGGAAATGGGTCGTACAACATGAATAACAATATAGTATACTACTCAGGTAGCAGTGACTCACAACATAAATATGGAATAGCTATAATCCTAAAAAAATCAATAGCAGCCTCAGTTATAAACTTCACACCGTACTCCAACTGGACTATGCTGTTGCAGCTGATGACAACTAAAGGTAAAATGAACATAATACAAATATATGCATCAACAGCAGACAAGGGGGATGCAGAAATAGAAGAATTCTATACACAAATAGAAGAATTTTTCCGAAATGTTAAAAACAAAGATTTGACAATGGTTATGGGAGACTTTAATGCAAAAGTTGGTAACATCTAAGTTGACGGTTGTACTGGAAGCTTTGGCCTAGGGGAGCGGAATGAAAGAGGAGATCGTTTAGTTCAGTTTTGCCAAGACAAAGGCCTTGTAATCTTAAATACACTTTTTGAACTCCCAACCCGGAGATTATATACCTGGAAATCCCCTGCAGATAAACAAACAAAGATTGTACGAAATCAAATAGATTATCTACTTGTGAATAATAGATATAAAAACGCCATCAAATCAACAAAGACATATCCTGGTGCTGACATTTACTCGGATCACGTACCTGTATTGGCAAAAATAAATGTGAAAATGAAAAATATCGTAAAAAAGAAAAACAATTATATTGATACTAAACTGTTAAAGGAAAAACAAATATATAATACAGTACAGGAAACAATAAACCAACAAATTAAGTACATAGAAGATCAATTACAAGAAAGTGATATAAATGAAAGGTGGAAGTGCGCTGAAGAGGCACTATTGAAAACAATCAAAGAACAACTAACAACAAAGAAGAAGCCTTGGATGACCGAAGAAATTTTAAAACTTATGGATGACAGGCGAAAAAACAAGAACAACGCAGACAAATATATAAAACTACATAAATTAACACAAAAGAAAATTAAAAAAGCAAAAGAAGAACATCTGGCGGAACAATGCGTAGAAATTGAACAATTAGACAGAAAACATGACAGCTTTCACATGTATAAAAAGGTCAAAGAAATAACTGGTTATAAAAGAAATAAGAACAGCAACAAGATAATTAAAGATAAAGACGGAAAAGTTTTGATAGACATGAAGGATAAGTTGGAAAGGTGGAAGAATTACATTCAAGAACTATTTTATGATGAAAGAACCGACATTGTTATACCCATACATAACATGGAGAACAAAAATCTTAAAATTTTAAAATCAGAATTAATACATGCCTTGAAGACCGAAAAAACTGCGGCTCCTTTTTTTTATGATTGTGGACCTGAACAGGCTAAATAAGGCCTATCGTGCTAAAGCACTCAGGAACACTTAGGAGGATGGATAGAGGGGTAATGAATTGCCAATAGATGCCTATGAACAGCTACCTTAAATTTTCTCATGTCATAAGTGAGAGGAAAACAGGAACTAGGGAGATCATTCCAGAGTTTAGAAGCCGTGCAGAAAAATCTGGATTGCTCCCGTTTGGTACGACAAGTGGAGATTTGTACTGCATACTGATGATGTGAATGAGCAAACCGAGTGTTTCTCGCAAAGATATCCGGAGATGGTATTAAAGAATGTAATTCACCAGCACAATAGCCGTTGTAATAACGATAATACAAAGAAAGAACTGAAACCATCCTTATATGCTCAAGGGACTGTATGTGAGAAGTTAAGGACGGGTCATTTATAAGCCTAATCGCTCTATTTGAATACGATCAACGATATCGAGAGCGTATTGAGCACTAACCCAAAGGTGAGAATTATATTCAGATGAGGCCAATTTGGGCCTTATACAGCATAAGGAGTTGTCGAGAGGTAAAGTACTGCTTAGATATGTACAAAAAGCCTATTTTACGAGCAGCTGTTTTGGTAGCTGACAGAAGATGGTCAACCCATGAGAGATTTGAAGATACAGTCATACCCAACAGAGTAATAGAGTCTGAAAACTTATGAACTGAGCCATTCATACTTACAACAGGAAATGATCGATCTTTTTTGGCGGACATAAGGCAACACTGAGTTTTGTTAGCATTAAATTTAACTAGATTATTGCTTCCCCATTCGAGAATACGTTGAATGTCTTTGTTGATTGAATTTGCCATTTCAGCTTTAATTTCTTGATTTGACATAGAAGGTGGATTGTCACTATGAGTAGACTGAGATGAACTACAGTGAAGAGTGCTATCGTCAGATACCTATAGAAACCATACAACTTTTTGACGATGTAGTAATTAATATACTTCTAGAGCTTTACAACTATATTTACGAGACTGGTATCATCCCAAAACAATGGCTAAAATCCACATTCATACTGCTACCAAAGAAAAACAATGCTAAAGAATGTGCAGACTATCGAACAATCGCACTTATGAATCACGTGTTAAAGTTATTTTTAAAGATTATGCACAATAGAATTTATAAGAAATTAGAGGAAGACCTAAGCAATTGTGAATTTGGCTTTCGATCAGGCCTCGGAATACGGCAAAGCTCTCTTCGGCATAAACGTACTTTGTCAATGCTGTCTAGATATGAATCAGAACATGTTTATGTTTCATTGACTTTGAGAAGGCCTTTGACAAAGTGAAACATGATAAACTATTACAAATTCTATAAGCGAAAAACGTAGATCCGCTGGATGTCAGAATAATTAACAACCTGTACTGGGGTCAAACGGCCAACATTAAAGTAGAAAATGAAATAACCGAAGATATTATTATAAGCAGAGGAGTCAGGCATTGCATCCTATCCCCGTTGTTGTTCAATATGTATAGCGAAGTGATCTTTAACGAAACCTTAGGGGAAGAAAAGGCAGGAATAGCGATCAACGGCGAGACCATCAACAACATTCGTTATGCAGACGACACAATTTTATTTACAGATGACATCTACAATTTACAACATTTACTAGGAAAACTAAATGATCGATGCAATGAATATGGATTGAAAATCAACCTATATAAAACTAAATGGATGATGATCACAAAACTCCCACAGGTCAACTTGAATTTGAGTGTTGCAAGCACTAATATTCAAAAAGTAAGCCGATATAAATATCTTGGGACCTGGACAGAAGAAAAAGGAGATCAAATGTTGGAAATTAGAACAAGAATTGAAACTGCAAGGTCATCTTTTGTAGCATTAAAGAAAGTATTGTGTAGCCGGGATGTTAATATCGAACTGAGGACGCGACTGCTGCGGTGCTGTGTATTCTCTGTGCTGTTGTATGGAGTTGAGGCGTGGACTCTAAAGAAAAACCACTTGAATAAACTACAAGCATTTGAAATGTGGTGCTATAGAAGAATGTGGCGCATTCCTTAGACGGATAAAATCACCAATAAGGAAGTACTCGCAAAAATGAATAAAGAATGTGAAGTTGTGTATACAATAAAGAAGAGAAAACTGGAGTACCTTGGACACGTCTTGCGACAGTTAATAATGCAGGGCAAAATAAAAGGAAAGCGAAGCGTGGGTCGTCGAAAAATGTCATGGCTGAAGAACCTGAGAGACTGGTACGGCTGCAATAGTGTCCAATTATTCCGAGCTGCTGTTAATAAAATCAGAATAGCGATGATGATATCCAACCTCCGTGAGGAGACGGACTAGAAGAAGAAGATAGAGGGTGCAAAACGTTGTTTTGCATAAAATTTTGTATTGGAGATAACTTTTGTTTTGGTATGTCGTTATTATTTTGTGCGAATTTGGCGCTACTCTGTTACCGTGAATTAAAATTTGTTGCTCGTATTTGTCATAAAAGTGTTGGGCTAAAACGTTATAAAGATCATGAAAACATTACAACAAATCATGGTTTGGTGCTATTTGGTTTTCCTAAAATAAAGCTTGTTGCTCGTGATTTTCCTAGTTTTTGGACCAAACATTCATAGAAATTCACGAAACGTACCAGCCCAATAATTTTATAAGAAAATTTGAGTAACAAATTTTATGTTGTTGCTACCTAATTATGACACATCAATAATCCTGATAGTACGCTTTGTTGTAAAGTATTTGATTTCCATAACGTTTTCGTCCAAAAATTTTATAAAAAATGCGATCATCAAATATCATTTTGGAGTTAAAAATTTGCACCAAACTATAGTACATTATTGACACTTATATCATGCTTTCTTATGAGGTTTCCGTGATTACCATAACGTTTTAGCGCAAACATTTTGTAAAAAATGCGATCATCAAATATCATTTTGGAGTTAAAAATCAGCACCAAATTTGCGCCAAACTATAGTACATTATTCATCCTGATGTGCTTTCTTATAAGGTTTCCGTGATAATCATAATGTTTTAGCCCCAAAATCTTATAAAAAATTTGGCCATCAAATGCCATTTTAAAATTTAAAAAATAGCACCAAATTATAGTGTGTAAATCATCCTGATAACATGCTTGGTGATTTTATTAGACATATTTAAAATATTTAGCTTTTTGGGTTTTTTAATGGTATATATTTAAAAGATGAAGTAAATTTGTTTCATCACTGTAAGTGTAATCGAAACTTTTAGACTTGTGTAACATAAATACAAATATCCACCATTAAAAAAACCCAAAAAGCATTTTAAACGTATTTTAAATATGCTTAGTTTAATGATTTCCATAACACTTTAGGCCAGAAATATGCAAAACACGAGCAACAAATTTTATTTTAGCACAACAAAGTAGCACCAAATTGGACCAACGTTTTAGCCCTAACATTTTATGAAAAACAAGGGCAACAAATTTTATTTTTGTGTAGAAAAATGCCAAGAAAATTAGCACCAAATTATAATATATCAATCATCCTGACAATGTTTAGGTCCAAAAATGTTATTAATGGCAACAAATATCAGTTTAGGGTAGCAAAGTAGCACCAAATTGTGATACACAAATGATTTCGTTACAATTGATAGCTAAGTACTTATACGTTGGCTGTGCTAAGTTTATATTAAGCAGACACACCCCTTAATTTTTTGTTAATGATAAGCGCACCAATTTTTTTGTGGTAACGAATTAACACCAAATTACGGTATACGTTTCAGATCATTGTGCTGCAGTGATTGTACTAACTTCGCAACTTCTCGACCAAAAATATATTTAACACTTTCGCTGCCAGGATGATTTTGAATGTAGTACTCCTCAGGCCATAGGTTTTTTTTTTTAATTTCGCCATATAAATGACACCAAAATGCCATATATTAGTTTGTTTGTTGTTTTACTTGATTTGTGTTTTTTTTTGTATTTTGCAAGTGTGTATCTGTCCAATTATCTTTTTATCCAAGGCCACGTGTATCCCTGGAGATACACCATATATAATGATCTTTTGTTTCAGGGAAATTAGTTCTAGTGAAACAAGCAGTATGAGAGTGAAACAAGCAGGAAGTTAGTGTGTAAAGTGAAAAGAAACCAATAAGTAATAAAGACTAGTAGTGACTAAAAAACGTCAATTGTGCAACTGTGTGAAAAAAACTAATACGATAAGTTACTAAAAAAGACAATAACAGTGACTGAAAAGCGCAAATTGTTCAACTGTGACAAAAAAACTAATAGAAAACAATAAGTTACTAAAAAAGACAGTGATAATGACTGAAAAAAAGCGAAGATATCCAGAAAATACCTCACAAACAAAGAATTAGCCCGAGTTTTAGAAGAAAGCGATGAAGAAAGAGGCAGTTTTAGCGAAGAAAGCATGGATTCCCGTGATGATCCTGATTATACTGCTTCTGATACAGCAGATGATTCCTCAGAAGATGAAGTTCACCAGTTGCTACCTGGCAGCAGACCTTCTACACCGCCATCGCCAACTACGCATCAACAGCCGACGGTTCCGCCAGCTGCAGGCACGAATTCATCACACGATTTTGATAATATTGTTTGGGGTGTGCCTGTTGGGAATCAGCAAAATTTTCCCTACACTGGTAATGGCAGTATGGATAACAACATATCTGGCATACTGGCTTTAGCTGAGCTTATTGATAACTTCTCCCTTTTTTTTACGAACGATGTAGTGAATATTATGGTAGATGAGACAAATTTGTACGCGCAGCAGACGCTAGAAAAAGCACATGATGTACCATGTTCTTCACGCCTACACAAATGGATCCCAACCGATGCAAAAGAGATGAGAAAGTTTGTTGGGTTGATTGGCTACATGGGTGTGGTGAAAGTGCCGAAGCTGACTGACTATTGGTCACAAAGCAAATTGTTTTTTTTTCCGTTACCCAAAAACATAACGCCAAGAAAAAGATTTGAGCTTTTGCTCACATTCTGGCATTTCGAAAATAACGATGAGGCAGTCCCTGGCAACCGAACCCACAAAATTGACAAAATTTTCAAAGAGTTCATAAAAAACTTTCAAAGCGCCTACACCTCGAACGAGACAATTTGTATAGATGAAACAATGGTGCCGTTCAGAGGCCGTATAAGTTTTCTTCAATATATACCCTCTAAACGGCACCGTTACGATCTAAAATTATATAAATTATGCACGGAAAAAGGTTGTACGTGGAACGTTTCACTATATGTTGGAAAAGATATGGCGGATGATCGAAAATCGTCGGCTTCACAAAATATTGTGATGAAACTATAGAAGGCTTATTAGATGAAAGTCGCACTGTCTATATAGACAATTTTTATACGACTATCTTTAGCCTATCCTCCTTGAACGGAAGAACAGTAGGCACCTTACGTGCAAATCGAATACATTAAAGAGGTGCAAAGTGCCAAACTAGCAAAGGGCGAAATATTTGCCGAGGAATCTCCGGAAGATAACGATTTTGCAATGCAGGGATCAAAGCGAGGTAAGGATGCCATCTACCCGTCATAACGGAACGAACACGGTTGTTGTTAAAACAAAACGTCAAACAGAAAAGGTGAAACCTGAATGTATATTAGACTATGATATGGGAAAGTCGCCAGTAGACGTAAGCAACCAGCTAGCGTCGTACAACACGGCCCTTAGGAGGTGTTATAAATGGTACCGCAAACTCATTATTGAACTTTTATGGGGTACGTCCTTGGTCAATGCTCATTTTCTTTAGAGCAATAATTGTATAAATAGTAATAATATGACCATAACCAAGTACAGGCAGAAAGTAATTCTATCTTTATTACAAGACACCGAAGAAGAACCGCAGCCTTCTTCCAGCAATAAAAGAAAACGTTCCATACACCATTTGGTTACACATGAACAAAAGAAAATGGGTAGGTGTACAAGCTGCTACGAAATGTATGGCAGAAAGGGAAAAATTGTTGACGGGCACAAAAAAATGGCAGACCAGGTCAACACTATTTGTGATGAATGCGACGGAAATTGCCGTGAATGTTTTAATAGGAAACATTAGAAATTTACTTTTTCTTTGAAATTTTTGGTTTTGGTATTTTTTTTTTGCTGTTTCTTGACTTGTAAGACATATATTATTTCATAATTTAAATAAAAACTTGCTTTCTATAATTTTGGTACTTATTTATATTTATGCAATTAAAACCTACTATACAACGTGTCCCAGATAACATTTCCAGCATGGGGATCTCGCTTATTATAAAAGATACAGATTTGGTTAAATTAGATTAATTACTCCTAAGGATTAGTGAAATTATAGGACACTCTCCAATTTCCAAATTTCCATGTATTTTAAGACTTATGGCAAGAAAAAGAAAAATGTCAAATTTCTTTTTCTTGTAATATATTTTTTGTTATATTAGACATATAAATTTTATTTGCACTATCTTAAGATATATTTTATGCAGAATTTAAATATCAATTTGGATTTTTTTTCGCACTTTCTATTTTTTAGTTTCAACCCCTAAATTAAAATTTTCTTATGGAACGACAAGTCGGCTTTGAAATAATTGATCGTGTTTTTTTATCCTCTTTACAATGATATAGCACATGTACTATCTATTTTTAAAAACAACAAAGAAAATTTAAAAAAATGTATTTTATTAAAGACTCTAACAACAAGCAGGCCGTGAAACATAAAAACACAATCGAATTTAATTCACTTAAAAATTATTCGTTCCAGAATATTTTTGTGTCAAACATGGCTTTATTTACTAATACTGAAAAGTTTGATATGTTGAGTTGTTACATCTTGTCTCATACAAACAGTATAGAAGCTGAACGGATGAACTTGAGGCTGTATCCTGAAAGAAGGCAACCCAGTGCTCGTACGTACAGAAACTTGGCAATTAATTTAAAAGAATATGGTTCATTTTCAAAACCTACTAGAAATCCGAAATTACGGAATGAAGATGCGGGACTAAATGTATTACAATCAGTTATTGAAAATCCTTCAACATCTGTTAGAGAAATTGAACATAACACTGGTATTTCGAAAACTACATCACAAAGAATTTTATAACGTCACAGGTAGCATCCGTATAAGTACACCATTCTGCAGGGACTTCGAGATGGAGATCAGGGGAGAAGGTTACAATTTTGCCAATGGTATGTTAATCAATGTGAGAATAACGATAATTTTCCAGCTACGATTTTGTGATCTGACGAAAGCAGATTTACAAATAATGGCCTTTTCAATCGACACAATGTTCACTTTTTGGACCGTGAAAATCCTCATGTTGTTAAGGAAAGTCGGCATCAAGGGAGATTTGGTTTTAACGTCTGGTGTGGCATATTGGGCCATATTTTTTAACGAAACATTAAATAGTGAAAGGTATTTGAATTTACTACAAACTGATTTAGAAAATAAACTTGATGATTTACCACTGATTGAGAATATTAATATCTGCTTCCAACAAGATGGCGCCCCACCCCACAATTCTAACATCATCAGCGAATATCTTAATAATCGGTTTCCAAATTCATGGATTGGTAATCGAGGGCCGATTTTATGGCCACTCAGATCTCCAGACTTAACGCTCTTGGACTTTTTCCTTTGGGGCTACGTAAAAAATCGAGTGTACGTGCAAAAGTAGAAAGGGGGCACTTGTCGCCGCCATCTTGGATTTTGACGTCACAAGACCGCCCACGTGGGAGACCGGATTTTCCACCCTTATTTTTTACACGCTCACGTGTGAGACCGGATTTTCAACCCTTATTTTTACTCGCTTACGTGGGGGACCGGATTTTCCACCCTTATTTTTATATATCCACGTGTGAGACGGATTTTCATCCTAATTTTTTACACATCCACGTGTGAGACCGGATTTTCCACCCTTATTTTCGCACATCCACGTGTGAGACCGGATTTTCCACCCTTATTTTTTATATACCCCGTGTGAGACCATATTTTCAACCCTAATTATTTTTACACATCCACGTGTGAGACCGGATTTTCCACCCTTATTTTCGCACATCAACGTGTGAGACCGGATTTTCCACCCTTATTTTTTATATACCCCGTGTGAGACCATATTTTCAACCCTAATTATTTTTACACATCCACGTGTGAGACAGGATTTTCATCCCTATTTTTGCACATCCACGTGTGAGACCGTATTTTCAACCCTAATTATTTTTACTCGCTTACATGAAGGACCGTATTACCCTTATTTTTATTATTTATTTTGGTTAAACCTTATGGCTGTATTAAGGACCTTTTGACAGCCAGGACTTTTGCTAACGTGAGGACAGGGGTGGGGGTTGGTCCTGGCTTAGAGCTGTATTAAGGACTGGAGCTTAGGGTTGGTCTAAGGATAAGTCTTAGAGTTTGGCCTTGGTGGTGGAGCTAGGGTTGGAGTCAGGTCTTGGTGGTGGAGCTAGGGTTGGAGTCAGGTCTTGGTGGTGGAACTAGGGTTTAGAACTGTATTTAGGGTTGGACCTGGGGCAGGACTTGGACTTGGTCTTAGAGTTATTTCTAGTAATTATCTTCAACCTTAATTAAGGTCCTTTTGGTTGTAACCCTGGAGGTTGCACACGCATACAATAATTGCATAATTAATAAGATATTATTATGTCTATTATTTTAAAATGGTCATATGTTATTGGATGACCTATACAGAAACGTTTCTAATAAGGAGGTGAGATAAGCAGATAGGATTAACCATACGTGGGGAAATTTGAATGACAGTAAAATTTAATTATAGAACACTTATTTTTATTATCGTAATTAAAAAATCCTCAGTGAACTATAAAAAATTACTGCCATTCCTAATGAAACAAAAAAAAAAAAAACATTTTTATTAAGTTAATTACATAACAGTTTGTCTTTTGTTAAACGATTATTAAAAAAAACATAGTTTTACCTGCATTGAAAATAATATCCATACGTCCGTTAAAAAATGTTGTACGCCTTAATATTTTTTAAAGAAACTTAATGCTTGTGTTTTATAACTGTAATTAAAAAATCTGTAAATAAATAAAAGGTTAACATCACATACCAGATCTGTAACGTTTTAAGGCACTGAGTGATGGTCACTGCTTTTGTGTTATTTGTCAACTAAACTTTCTAGTTGTGTAAAAACTAGCTATTGATTTTCCATCATTAGAATGTAAAATATACAATCTCATTGTCTTTATTGCACTTGCAGCAACATACATTTACCTTTCTCTTAAAATAAATCGGTTTGAAAAAATATTCGTATACGGACACACAAAGTGTTTTTTATAAAAAACCATATTAAGTGTTTGGAATGTTTAAAATTCCATAACATTTTGTAGTAAGAAATTACTGCTCACGTTTACTAATTACCGTGTAATTATATAACTTTGTTAAATTTAATAGTCTAAAAACCAATATAAAATGGTTAATATATTTTCTAAAAAATATTATTAGAGTTGATACGCCGTTTTATTTCAAGTAATTGTTTTCAATATATATAAAATGTGTAAGTGGACCTGTATTATTTGTTGTAACCTTCTACTTACATAAATTCAACTTATATACGAATTAATAACGACCTCCACTAGTTTATAACACAATCAAAATGTAGCGTGTTTTTTATTTACACCCGTACTTCTATAAACTATTAATGCTCCATTTTAATAGGGTGATCAACTATCTGAAAAAGGTTTACTGTTAAAGTATACGATGAAGATCGTTTGAAGCAAACCCTGTATTATTCTTATATACGAATGATATTTCAAAAAGTACTAGTATAATTAACATGAAGGTTTATAAATCTACATCCAGACAAGGAATCAGTTTTAAACACAAAGAATTTAAACTTTTATAAAAAATGTACACCTGAGTTTAAGTTGACGTATATTGGTTTATGAATATTTTTATTATTCTAAGAAAAAATGTTATTAAAAAATGTTTTCTATTAATTAACCTTTGCAGACTATATGTTTTATCTATATACGAAATTTTATTTCACAACAGCATACTCATTCTACCTTGAGAAAATTGTTAACCTAGAGAAACAAGTAGGTTTGAAACTCAAACAACCCTCTGTTACCACTCTCGTCAATGTAGATAGAGGTCCAATGCTGGTCTGGTTTGTCTGCAGGGTCCGTGTTTATGATAATCGCACTCGGTCGAGGTGCGTGTCTGTAGTTGATTAGAAGCACATACAAGTCGAAAACACATTCTTATTGTGGCTGGGGTCGATTTCAAGCATCTCAACATTTCTGCCGCATACATCTTTGTGGATTTTTTATCAGATGGGATTAATAGCAATGTCAACTAAACGTTTTAAAAAATTTCTAATTTGAAAATAAGAGTGACGTAATCTAATTTTATTTGAAATTTCATGGAGTATCATCATCATCGAGATTTTGAGATACTACCATCTCATCGTCTTCACCTTGAACGATTATATTGTAACCTATAAAAGCAAGCTAATAACCCTAATAGTTTATCAGACATTATTACATGGACATGAGGTTAGTCCTAAATTAAATGGTTTCAACGCTGCTCTGGGAATGCTGTACACACTTAAAACCTTTAAGTCTGCTCGCCGAAGTTGTACCGTATTCACTTTCTTCAATTTTTTATTTGCACTCTGTTTCGAAGCTGTAATGCGTTTTTCTAATACATAAACAGAATCTTCAATACTGTGATACGTGTAGCAGCAAAACACATGAGCTAGTTAGTTTTACCTCTATATTACTTTACAGGCAAGCCTGATCTTATCATAAATAAATACATCTGTCAAAAAAAAAGCTGATTAAACATAACTCCACGGCCAGGTATAGCAAGCAACGCTTCCAATTATAGCTCTTAGTCAACACAATAGGGCCTACAACTACATACAATCGACTAGCACTGCTTTAGCACGAGGATCAAACGAAAAAAACACGCACGCACGCACACACGCAAGTTCGCACGTACGCTCGCACGCACGTGCGAACGCTCGTACGTACGCACGCACGCTCGCACGTACGCACGAACGTACGCACGCTCGCACGTACGCAAGCTCACACGTACGCGCGCTCGCACGCCCGTACGTGCGTTCGCACGCACGCACGTATGCACACACACACACACACACACACACACACACACACGCGAGAGAGCGAAAACACGCTAAAGCGAAAAACTTGTAAACTTGCAAACATGAATCGCGGCATCTTAGGAGAAAATACCTCGACCATAAAAAGAGGCGTTTAGATTTATAAAACATATCCCAGGGGCTATGTTAGAGTGTGGTTAGGTCAATACTTCAGACATCCCCGAAGATGTCCGATTCTACCCGAACGTTGACGAGCACGCTCGCGCGCTAGACCAAAGGCTAGCTGCGTTCTGGCTTCTTAGGAGAAAATACCTCGACCATAAAAGAGACATTTAGATTTATAAACATGCCTCAGGGGCTATGTTAGAGTGTGGTTAGTCAATACTTCAGACATCCCGAAGATGCCCGATTCTACCTAACATTGACGAGTACGCTTGCGCACAAGACTCAAGGCTAGCTGCGTTCTCGTTTCTCGTGTGTTCGCTCTTTAAAGTGTAACTGTCATCAGTGAGCATTGCTATAATGTATTCTCCTGTTTATGAGCCAACATCAGCGGACATTAGAGATTTTACTGACTTGTTAATAAACTATTACAACATAGCCGTTCAAGATAATGATGAAAGCGATGACGTGGTTGAGCTGGGTGTATCTACATCCAAGATGATGATTCACAGAAGAGAAAGAAGAGCGATGAGATAGGGGTGAAGGGCAAATCTCAAAATCATGATGATGATGATGAGGACGACTCACGGATCAAGAAGAAGAAGAAAACCGATAAAGCAT
Source organism: Vesta saturnalis (assembly GCA_036346205.1). Taxonomy (NCBI): domain Eukaryota; kingdom Metazoa; phylum Arthropoda; class Insecta; order Coleoptera; family Lampyridae; genus Vesta; species Vesta saturnalis. Next base: position 62,210 of record JARFJB010002086.1, read on the forward strand.
GTTATTAAATAATAATGATGTATTGTTGTTTATAATAATAATAATAATAATATATTTTCAAAACGTTAAGCTTTCCTTCGGTTTTGTTAATAAACCTATTTTTTTTTCCTAGCGGTGCTCCACCGTCTTGATTCATGTTTGCAAGTTTACAAGTTTTTCGCTTTAGCGTGTTTTCGCTCTCTCGTGTGTGTGTGTGTGTGTGTGTGTGCATACGTGCGTGCGTGCGAAGGCACGTACGGGCGTGCGAGCGCGCGTACGTGTGAGCTTGCGTACGAGCGTAATTTCTTACTACAAAATGTTATGGAATTTTAAACATTCCAAACACTTAATATGGTTTTTTATAAAAAACACTTTGTGTGTCCGTATACGAATATTTTTTCAAACCGATTTATTTTAAGAGAAAGGTAAATGTATGTTGCTGCAAGTGCAATAAAGACAATGAGATTGTATATTTTACATTCTAATGATGGAAAATCAATAGCTAGTTTTTACACAACTAGAAAGTTTAGTTGACAAATAACACAAAAGCAGTGACCATCACTCAGTGCCTTAAAACGTTACAGATCTGGTATGTGATGTGTTAATCCTTTTATTTATTTACAGATTTTTAATTACAGTTATAAAACACAAGCATTAAGTTTCTTTAAAAAATATTAAGGCGTACAACATTTTTTAACGGACGTATGGATATTATTTTCAATGCAGGTAAAACTATGTTTTTTTTAATAATCGTTTAACAAAAGACAAACTGTTATGTAATTAACTTAATAAAATTTTTTTTTTTGTTTCATTAGGAATGGCAGTAATTTTTTATAGTTCACTGAGGATTTTTTAATTACGATAATAAAAATAAGTGTTCTATAATTAAATTTTACTGTCATTCAAATTTCCCACGTATGGTTAATCCTATCTGCTTATCTCACCTCCTTATTAGAAACGTTTCTCGTATAGGTCATCCAATAACATATGACCATTTTTAAAATAATAGGAGCGATAATAATATCTTATTAATTATGCAATTATTGTATGCGTGTGCAACCTCCAGGGTTACAACCAAAAGGACCTTAATTAGGTTGAAGATAATTACTAGAAATAACTCTAAGACCAAGTCCAAGTCCTGCCCCAGGTCCAACCCTAAATACAGTTCTAAACCCTAGCTCACCACCAAGACCTGACTCAACCCTAGCTCCACCACCAAGACCTGACTCAACCCTAGCTCCACCACCAAGGCCAAACTCTAAGACTTATCCTTAGACCAACCTAAGCTCCAGTCCTTAATACAGCTCTAAGCCAGGACCAACCCCATGTCCTCACGTTAGCAAAAGTCCTGGCTGTCAAAAGGTCCTTAATACAGCCATAAGGTTTAACCAAAAGAAATAATAAAAATAAGGGTAATACGGTCCTTCATGTAAGCGAGTAAAAATAATTAGGGTTGAAAATACGGTCTCACACGTGGATGTGCAAAAATAGGGATGAAAATCCTGTCTCACACGTGGATGTGTAAAAATAATTAGGGTTGAAAATATGGTCTCACACGGGGTATATAAAAAATAAGGGTGGAAAATCCGGTCTCACACGTTGATGTGCGAAAATAAGGGTGGAAAATCCGGTCTCACACGTGGATGTGTAAAAATAATTAGGGATGAAAATCCTGTCTCACACGTGGATATATAAAAATAAGGGTGGAAAATCCGGTCCCCCACGTAAGCGAGTAAAAATAAGGGTTGAAAATCCGGTCTCACACGTGAGCGTGTAAAAAATAAGGGTGGAAAATCCGGTCTTCCACGTGGGCGGTCTTGTGACGTCAAAATCCAAGATGGCGGCGACAAGTGCCCCCTTTCTACTTGCAAACATTTGAGAATGCCGAATATCTTCGTGAAGCTGTTCTTTCAGCATTTGGTAGCATTAAACGCCAAAAACTACGCAGAGCAATTACGTCCACACTACGCAGGGCACAATTATGTTTAGAACGGAATGGTCAATTGTTTGAACATCTTTTATAATTGGATAATTATCTCCAATACTATTACCTGCTTAACTCTTGTTGTTATCTATTATTTGTCGTTTTCTCATGTTTCACGGCCTACTTATTGTTAGAGTCTTTAATAAAATACATTTTTTTAAATTTTCTTTGTTGTTTTTAAAAATAGATAGTACATGTGCTATATCATTGTAAAGAGGATAAAAAAACACGATCAATTACTTCAAAGCCGACTTGTCGTTCCATAAGAAAAATTTAATTTAGGGGTTGAAACTAAAAAATAGAAAGTGCAAAAAAAAAATCCAAATTGATATTTAAATTCTGCATAAAAATATCTTAAGAAAGTGCAAATAAAATTTATATGTCTAATATAAGAAAAAAGATATTACAAGAAAAAGAAATTTGACATTTTTCTTTTTCTTACCATAAGTCTTAAAATACTTGGAAATTGGAGAGTGTCCTATAATTTCACTAATCCTTAGGAGTAATTCATCTAATTTAACCAAATCTGTATCTTTCATAATAAGCGAGATCCCCGTGCTGGAAATGTTATCTGGGACACGTGTATAAAGCTCTAACTTCACAGGCCATATAAATATACTACTGACTCACTCAGGCCAATGTTCTATATGGCAAAGCATTTACACAGGTCTGGAAAATGTATTCTTACTGTTAAAGCAATGAACGCGTGGGACCTAAAGATACACCGATGAAAACACAATATCGTTCCCTGTGTATCGCTAGAGATACACGCGGCCTGTATAGGTAGGGCCATGTGTATCTCTAGCGATACACATGGCAGTGAAACTGTTAACAAACGGGCCGTGTTTAATCAAACTTTTTATAAAAAAAGAGGAATTTTATAATCAGGGTACAAAGTCGACATAAAGCTCCTTTACGTCCTTATATTTTAATCTCTTTTGAATTGTTTGCCAAATATTGTTTTAGCCTAGAACTAATATCGTCATAGTACAATTTGCTGTAAATCTTCAAAATAAAATACACAACAAAACCAAATAATAATAAACAGTAAAGTAAACCAAACTAAAGTAATGTGTACAATATAATTAGGGTCAGTAGAATGAATGTAAAAACAAAGTACGTAACAGCACATATTAACTTAACGTTATTGTTTGTTGTTCTTGACATGTAAAGCGTTACATAAAATGAAACTTGTAATTCTTAATTATTTTATGTTCTAGGTTGGTTGGATGAAGGCAGACGATCAAACGATATTGAGTCTTCACACACGTGTGGTGACCCACAATCCACGAATTACTGTAACAAATGACGACAATTTTCGCATCTGGAAACTTCACATCAGACAATTAAAGGAAACTGATCGCGGATGTTATATGTGTCAAATAAACACGAATCTCATGAAGAAGCAATTTGGATGCGTCGATGTTCAAGGTACTCATTTTTTTCTTATTTGAACAATTTATAGTACATTTGCACGCAACACGCGCCTTTTTTCTCAGTAACTTTATCTATGAACATAATTTACACCAAAAAACAATATTATTGTCATATTTACACATAATTAACGTATTGATTAACATGTTTGCGTACATGTAATTTTACTGAAAGCAAAAGTAAATACTTACGACTGAAAAAAAATTATCGATTGAGCCGATTCAGCAAAAAGCGAATAAATGAAACGTACAATACGTAATACTTTCATAAATACAGTGCCCGTCTAAAGTCTCCTCTCAACCCATGTGAACATAAAACTGAAATTGATAAAATTTTTGGTAACCGACCTAAGGCACATGTACCTACATTTTTAATGGTATTCAGAGACGTAATCATTAAAAATAGTGGACAGCCGCCATTTTGTATAATAATATTAAAAGGGCAAATTATACCTCATTTGAAAGCTCGTTTCAAGTGCTTTTCAAAAACATCAATAACATTAAAATATTACTACTGATTTGAGTTTCAACCCAAAAACCTAAAAATTGACGTTTTTTGGGTTGAAACTCATGAATCAGTAGTAAAATTTAATGCTGTTGATGTCATTGAAGAATCTTGAAACGAACTTTCAAATGTGTTATTAGTTACCATATGATCACATTTAAAGTTAATTTGCAAAATGGCGAGTATTTTGTAAAATAATTTTAAATGGGATCATGTAATAATTATTTGAAAGCTCGTTTCAAGGCCTTTTAACGATTCAAAGCATTAAAATATTACTTGGTTTATGAGTTTCAACCCAATAATCTCAAAACATTAATTGACGATTTTGGGTTGAAACTCATGAATCAGTAGTAATATTTTAATGTGGTTGATGTCGTTGAAAAGGACTTGGAACGAGCTTTTAAATGAGGTATTACCTGCCATATGATCCCATTTAACATTATTTTACAAAATGGAGACTGTCCGTCATTTTTAATGATTACGACACTGAATACCATCAAAATCGTTGTATATGTGCCTTAGATCAGTTTCCCAAATTTTATTAATTTCAGTTTTATGTTATCATAATAGTTTAAGCTAGATGAGAAGTATAGATTAATTTTAATTATTTAATTATAAGTGCAGTTTCCATAAAGATGTTTATTGAATTAAAAAGGAAGATTATCCCTTTCCAAGTTCAAACCAGTTTATATATTCCTCTAAAAGCAATAACATTTAGACATGAAGCTATATTCCAACTGGACTAGTACAACCAGCCACTAAATGCCTTGATGACTAAGAAAAGAAAGTGACATGAACTGACAAGAAAAATAATTGAACTATTAACCTAATTTGTTATTTACTTACTCTAAATTATCAAATAGTACACGATCGAGCGAATGATGCGCATCTGATTTTCGCTCACCCAAAATGTTCATAATTTTTTGACGTTATTTGCAACGCCTGCAGCGATCTCCGTCGATTTTCACAAGGCCCTAAACATTTAGATCTTAAACAATTGTCAAGTGTGAAAAAATCACATTTAAGGTTTTTGAGTTATTCCGGCTGAAAGACAATTCAAATATGCCCCTTTAGTCCCTTCAGGTGGGAAAGTTAAAAATGCGTGTGTGCGTGAGTACGTATGTGCGTGTGCGTGTTTGCGTGTGTGCGTGTGTGCTGTTACATGCCAATAAGGCAGAGGCAACAAATTAAAGAATGCCGGGGTTCAGTTCGCCCTAGGCACTGGATGCGTGGGTGTGTCTATTATTAAAGGATCGAGACAGAGAGAGCTCACTACTCAATCGTAGCTATTTAAACGACCGTTTTGCTCAGAACGGATCGTGCGTAGTGGGAACAAAAGTTTAAAGTAGTTTTGGGCGCCAGGAATCGCCCCCCAACGGCAGCCCGCACCGTTATCCCGACTCCTGAATACACGGTGGTGCAGTGGATGAGTAAGAAACTATAGAAAAAAGGGAGGAAGAAAACAACACCAAACAAAACAACTACAGTAGTGTAGTAATTGTAAATTTAATAGTAATCCTTTGATTACTTTTTCAAAACTGTGTCGAACTTACAAAACAAAAAAAAAATAGATTAACATTTCAATTTTATAAATGCTACTAAGAGCCGAAGTAATATTATTACGATTAAAAATAACCCCAAATTTGATCCACATACCAAATAAATAAAAATCAACGTTTATAGTACTTTAGCAAGTTGCTGGGTAACTATACGCAACCCAAAACCAATTAATTCTAGAGTAAATTTTAAATAATTAACTGGAAACGTTTCCTTTGCTTAATGAAAGACCTTTCATTGTGTACACTGAAATAAAACATACATTTTCGCTACCACAAGCGTTTTAGATGACACACCAAAAAAAATGTAACGCAGAATAGTGACTACCACTTGCTGCAGCGTATAATTATACCCTGAAATTATCATATAGATAAGTAATTCTTATTGAAGTTTACAGAAAACACATTATTATTTAATTAATTAACCGCCCATTTAAAGCGATGACAATAAAGAAAAGAGGAGCGATTCGGTTGGCCCGCGTTATTTATTTCTGAGAAAACAAATGCATTAACCAAATATTTAGAAAGAAGAGGAGCCAGAAATAAATAATTGAGTCACTAAATCTTCCTCACAACCAAATTTTGATTAAAAAAAATCTTTTATGAAAAAAGAAATATTCAATTTTATACAGTAAAAGTAATAATCTCTACACATGTAATTTAACGTCAATGATACCACGTAGCCACTTCCATTTTCCTAAATTCTCGCGATGCGCATACTTAAATAATGAAACTCGTCTGTTGCGCAGCTAACATTTACATTAAAAATAAATGGTACTGTGAAGCCCAATACAGAAACCAATTAATAAGTAGGGCTGTAAATATCACCTCAATCAGATAATGAAGCTCCCTTAATTGCAGAGTATAGGCTTAAGAAGGTAGTACGATATTAAATCAACCATATCAACAGCTGTTAACTAGAGATTATTGATTATATTTGTGGACACCATTTAGCTAAGGTGCGCATTTATACGGTCGTTAACCCTAACAGAATTCTATACCTTAATTCATATACAGTAATAGAAGTAGTAAACAAATTAATACAGATAAACTCTCTGACCTTATTGAATGGCGAGAGTTCTTACTCTAACGATGGGTCGCAACCAAAACAGGTGCAGCACTCTCGGTATGATATGTCCAACGGTTTGTTCTAGAGTAGCCAATCCAACTTCCCATATAAGTTACCGTAATCTTACACATGAAGAATAGTAGGTTCGTAAGAAGAGTAATTTTTCCTTCCAACTCCCCCAAATCGATTGATAATCGCTAAAAAAAGGAAGGGTAGGTGAGCAATAAGATAAGAGAGGTTTACGAGCTTACCACTAAGTTGTAAGGCGTCCGATAAATGTGAAAACGAGAATGCTAGGTTCGAATCTAAAGCTTTATACTTGTAGATTGTATGGGTTCCGTTCCCTAAGAAGGAAGATTTTAAATTAGTACCAAATGAGAAAAACTGTAATTCTTACCCCTTATTGGACACGATTAAATTTTGTTTAATATCCGCAAAGCTTGCGATCAATAGGAATAGAAAATTTGGTAGGAATTCCTATTGTTTTGAAATCTTTTACTAGTATCCAAAACAATTCCGTTTATTAGAGAAAGTGTAAAAGAAACCACAGAATTTTCGTAGCGTCTCCAATATGGCGGAGAATAAAGTGAAAAATTTTTATCAAAATCGCGTTTGTGATCTATTAGATGTATACTCAAAAAACGATTTTCCCTTTGGCTATTTGATACATTAAACATCGCCTTCTTACGAGAATTTCGTAAACTAACCTAAAGTATTGGTGTTTACAACCATCTCATAGTACAGAGTTTGGCTAGATGCCGACAGATCTCATACCTATTTACTTTTGGTAAAAAATTATTAACATTAACCGGATTTTTGTTAAATTACACAACTGAAGACATGTAAATTACTGCAATGTTTTTCAACACTGAGTGTACGAATTGTGCGTTTAGTACATTTCGACATGAAGTTAAAATAGATAATTGAATAGCAATTAACAGGGTTATGCACAAATGAATTTTTGTATGTTACAGTGCGTGTGTGCGTGTGTGCGTGTGTGCGTGTCTGCGTGTGCGTGTGTGTTGTTCCACGCCAGATATTTTTTTACCATGAACTTAAGATTTATTGGTATTACCGAAACAATTATGATGTGTGTTGTATCTCTAATGTATGTTGTAATAATTATTACGAAAACAAATGTATTATTTATAAATTACTATTAATTTTATTAAATACATGAATACACAGTTTACCTCAAGAAGGATTTGAACCTACGACCTGTGCTTTGCTAGAGTACCGCGCTAACCAACTGCGCTATCGAGATTCAAGTCCCAATCGACATAAATTTTGTCACGTAGAACTAATGTAAATTCTAAATATGATGAGATTAAAATCAAATTACTTATATTAATGGAATGTGAGCCTGCAATATCGCAAGGATTCTTTATTCAGAGCAACACAACATGCTGAAATTCATTTCTTTTTGAAAAAAATGAGGAGAGGGCAAGAAGTTCACATATAGTAACACTTAGACTGTACCATATGGTCTAATTTTACACAATTTGAATGATCAGATTTAATAATTTATCTACGTTTTCATTTTAAACTTTTTCCACGTATAAATTCTAGGCCCTTTTGCACTCATTTTACTTTTTATTATGGTTCATGTATGAGTTTACAGAACACATTAATTTAGTGAAAAACAATGAAGTTGGTGGTTTAATTATTAGCGATTAATATGTTCTGTAAGATTAATGATTAAATTCCAGTTTCCAGATGTTATATATCTTACTGTACTGAAACAACGAATCTACAGGCACTACTGCTGATTGTATCCAAGACAGATAGTTGTCATTTTTCTTTCTCTCATATCATCTTTACTGTTTTAATATATTATATTTTGCTATTAAGAAAAGTTTGCCCTATTATACCAAAAAACGTGTGTTTATATATTTGTAAGCATTCTTTATGTTGGTTAAAGCTTACATCTTATTTTTAAAAAACGAAGCCATAGGTTTGATCGTTTTTAACGCCGAGATAAATGTCTAAGAAGAACAGAAAGTTAAGTTTAGTTTCCCATTACTAAATTACATTTATTGTCTTGCTCATTCAATAAAGCAGGCATACGTTTTGCTTTATGTTTTTGTCTCATTGAGGATTTATAATATTGTGTGCATTATTTTGTCGCGTTCATAGTTATTTACGTAATGAGTATGGTATAAACATTATTACTGCATGCATGTAAAGTTGCACATCGAAGTCTAATAGTCGAACTGTGTAATTACATAGCGCACAATTGAAGGATACAATATAATTAATTGCTATCATGGAGAAAGCCCTTACGCTAATTAATAAGCAGTAACAAAATTTGCACTACGACAATAATAATTATCAAATGCTAGTGCTTGTTACGAGGTTCAATAAAACTATAGATGTAAAAATATGTAAATTATGCAACCAAAAAACTAGCGCGGTATTAAGAGCACTTAGGTGTATGGTCAGAGTCATTATTATTTTCACAAGGTGTAAGTATAAATTTTTAACGGGTTTTTATTAATTCCGGGGAACAGTTGTTTTTGGGACGACTTAACCCAGCGTAATGTAGGAAGCATAACCCAGCAGCTTCGACGTGTGGTCAGAATAATTGTTAATTGCGCTAGACCAAAGTAAACGGTGTTAAACATCCTTCTGAACATAAAGTGCCGCGAACTTTTGAAAATAGCAAATAATGTTTATTCAATTAGCATAAATGTTAATTTTAAATAAACACCAAAAATTATCTTCGTTAATTACAACCCAGCTCAAGAATTACTAACACAAGGATAGGTTCTGACCCAGTTACCACGAATAAAAGTGATTAATGTATGAATAGAAAATTAACTCAGAACGCAAGCAAAATGTTCAGAAAGGAAGTTAAGCTAACACAATTTGATAACCACAGAAACTAAATGCGCCTTGTAGCAAATAGTTAAACGTAAAGCTCAAACATTTACAAAGCTTAGTGTACATAAGCAATACGTACGTAGCTCATGGCGCTCAAATATATGCGTAACATTACAATTTAATTTAAATTAACCATCCTTAACAAAAAAAAGGTAAATAATCGTGGCACAACAGTTTTTACTTGAAGTAAAGCGCATGTAAAAATATAAGTGAAAATTTACATTATACTACCATATACAATTGAAATGATATGGCTGTGGTTTAACGATATACCAATAACATAACAAATGTAACTATAATAATACTAGAAGGTTCAACATACAATAAATATATGTATATCTACATGATTTTCACTGCTTTAAATGGAAACAATCCGCTGTCATTTGTCCGTTAATACAATCTTGGCGGCTTGATAAAAGGTCGGTGAAATAAACGTAAACTTTCCGTAACCTCAGTAAAATCTGCAGAAACTGATCTTTGTAACTGCAGGATGTACCATTCATCGTGAGCCCACTTAAAAGGCAACCACACGAGCTTAATTAAACTTGGTAAAATTTGTTTGTATAGTAAATTAATATAAACAAAGTAAATACATCTGGTGTGGAACACCACCTGACCTTCCAATCTTCAAAATGGACATAAGAAATGAAATAATTTTAATAACATTTTTGTAGGATAATTATGCAAACTCTTTTATAATAAATTCATTGAAAAAACAAAAACAATAATCTATGTCAAACAGACGTTTAAAACCCCATATCAGACAGAAGTTAATAGACATCTAGATGCTAAATTAAAAATTAAAGGTAATAAAATCATTTTAATTATAATTTATTTAGGATAACAATTTTATACGTTCAGTCTGAAAACAAAAACAATAATCTGTCAGAATGTGGTTTAAAACTTCATGCCAGATAGAGATTAGTAGATATAAATGTTAACTTAAAAAAATTCCAAAGCCACCCGCTTCTATAAGATATCAATAATACAGTTTAACCATTTTCATTCATATTTAATTAATTAATGTTATAAAGAAAAGTTATATAAAATTAAATTTTCTTTAGAAAATATGTCTACAATTTTCCAATAAAGTTAATCGTTGTTAAGATGAAAAAAATTGAACTAACACTTACATTCTACCTTAGGAATTTTTTGCCACTAAATTACGCGTTGTATAAAAAAATTGCATAGTTCTGCGGTAATTTTTAGGTCTATATCTAGCTATTTTTATATCTTTGAAATATGCAGTTGTTTTAGAAATATTTGACAAAAACTGAAAACTGCCCCTAATAAACCCCCACTCTCCGCAGTTGGGTTTCTCCCAAAATCTAATCATCTCCAGATATAAGATTGGTGTGTATCTAAATAAATGTGACCTTAACTTACCACATTGCACACATATATTGATATGATACTTCCGAGATTAACTCGTTGAAAAAGTGACCCTTATTCAAGATAAACGGTGAGTTTGATTATATCTCAATTAACTTAAGCCGTTTAATTGAAAACACATTAGATCTAATTTTTATGAAAACATAATGTGAGTTAATTTCAATGTAAAAATAAATAAATAACGATGTGTGAAAGAATGATTTATACCCAGAAAATAGAAGATTACAGTTTAATTAAAGAATACATAATAGGAATGGTATAAAAGAGTCAATGACGTAACATAAGAGATTACTTAGTGTAAAATTAATATGTATATTGCACAAAATTTACTAAAAAAATTGTGAATGGGGATTAAAATAAGCGAACTTTTGATTAATTGCTGGTTTACATTTTTAGTAAATTGAGCTTAGCTGATCTCTGATGTTTTGAATTGTGTAAGTGGTTGAATGTTTACCAAAGCATTACCAGGTTAATAGTCAACCACTTTGTTTCCTTATCTAAACTAACCTTTTGTGTAAATGATTTGCAGCTGTACATGATGAATAGCGGCATTGTTTTATGTTTTTTAAAGATCTCTTCCTCGGCGGCTTAGCTGGGGACAAAACTTTCGTAAGCATTGCGCAAGTCTGACAGCATTTTAGTTGGTTTAGTAAATGTATCTTGTGTCAGCCAGTAATTGGTTTTTAGCAACCGTTTTGTTTACAAGAAAATGATGCTATTTAAACTAACAGGGATACTTCAATTATAATGTATGTTTATTTATAGTGTATTGATTTTCGTGCAACATTTATTTTTATTATTGTTGATCTATATAAATATGTACTTGTACCATTTCAACGAGCTGGTTGGACCTGTGGTAACGCAATCTAGTTAGCATTCGGAATATAATGGGTTTGATCACCCTTACCTTCTACATTCTATAAGGTGTTTCAGGTGGTTTTCATCATACGCATGTACTGGCATGATCACTGTGTATGCGTGCGGTTATTTAGATGAATACTTAGGTACTTCTCCCTCAGAACCCATTCCTTAATCCCACCATGCATATGTACGTAATGTGTATATGTATGCTGGAAATACATTGTTGTGGCTGCAGAAGTGTGGAAAGCTTGTAAAGATCCCAGTATACTTCGAAAATCCTTAAATTAATTATTTCACTCATCCACTTGTTTCGCTTAAAAAATTCCTGTTTGTTACAATAATTAATTGCTTCCGCTTCTTCCGCAAGACCCCACCAAAGTGCCACCACCACTATCTCACACGATCACGTTAGATCTCTGACTATATAAGCGTAAACGCGACACTAAATTAATTATCTTATCTTCGATCATTTCGATCACTTCTATCCTACCTTCGATCATGACTTCTATTCCGACCTGGTTGGAATCAGAAACCGTTATTTCTACCTACCGACCAATTTAGGGGTGATCTAAATTTTCCCGTTCACATTCGGCAGACCAGTTTTCCGTTAGAATATTTCTTTTTTGCCTTGGTAGATTATTAATCGATCCCGTCCACCATTACACCTGTACATTATACACTTACTCGGATGTATGCCCAGCTGAAACAAACACATCCTAGTACGCAAAATCCTACTCTTTGCTTTTAGGTTGTCGCCTGAAAAGTATTGAGAATTCTTCGGGGTTGTCCGCAAGGTGTATGTCTGTGTAGATGTTTTCCTACCTCGGTTGTCTGAAAAGTGTACGCCTATTCAGTCTATCATCCTTCTAATTAACCAAAGGGTGTATGCCCGTTCGATTAATTAACCTATCCTGCCACCAAGTACCTAACATGTACACAGCTGGGAGTCCAACCGACCTGTAGGCAGACAATCGCATAATAATCTCCAGAAAGTCCCATTTCCGTAAAAATAAATCCTGTATATCAAGCATTAAACACTAACATTCTATTTTCGTCCAGGTAAATAATTAAACCGGTCGCTGTCCTTAATACGAATATCCTGTGTTTCGTATCCAGAATACTGAATAAAATATTACCCGCTTTCTGAAAGAATAAATAAATTCCACTAATATGAACTATTTTCGATAAGTCCCAAAATAAGTTCCGGTCTAATTCTTAGAAATACTTCCCTTTCTGTATATTTTCTTTGAAGCGATAAAAATCAATCGCAATTGTAAATAAAATATAAACCTCTATTACACGTTTTAAGATAGATGCAAATTTATCGCATTTGGTGAAAGTGGTGGATAAAACTACCATTTTCCTAATTTTTTTCACGTTGTCTATAGTTTATGATCTCGATATTTCATATTGTATTCATCTTGCATAATTAACATAATTATAGCAAAATCCGGTAAGCTAAAACGAAACCCCGTAGAAATAGAACATTATTTTATTCCTAAATAAAATTCAGAAGGAACAGTTTGACCTAGTAAACTAAATTCGTTCCAGAGAAAATAAGTAGCCATTGCCCTCGTAAATACGATTAATGTTATTAGTCCGTATTAATTTATATATATTAGTTTATTAATATAAATTTCTTCGTACATCCAGATGTTAGCTACTAAGTCGTTAACGTAAATTGTCAAAACTTATAAGAATAAGAAAATACTGATTTCGTTTGACTCTGGTTTCCAGTAATAATTAATCCCCGAGTTACTTTAATAATTTAATTACTCAAATATATTAAGAGTGTTAAGTAGTGAATCATTGAACATCAGATTACATGTTTGAATGACAATAATGTTTGAGTATTTACTCGTCTTTCATTAGTACTAATTATGCAATCGATAGAGGCTAAAACCACGCCAAGAATCTGCAACGCCAGATACGGCCGCCCCAGCTAGTGCAGGTAGTGGCTACCGAGGGACTCGGGACTCGTCCTTCTTTTTATTGCTTTATTTGTTATGTTTTGTTTTTATTTGAGATTATTTTATATATAATTTATTTTATTTTCAATATAATACGAATAATGTAGGGCATAAATAACAGTTAAAACGAATTAGCGTGTTTGTCAAGATCAAGTAGTTGTCACAATTATTCTCCTAACCTACACCTTTCTCGGACTAAGCTACAGCCCGGCAAACTAAAAATAGCTAAAGTTTGAAGTAAACAGGCTTTGCACGCTTGAGCGACCCACCCTTCATTTAATTTAAATGACTCAACACTATTGCGGTTTAAAGTGACCACACAAAGACTTCTTCTACCAATGACAAAGTTTTCTAGCTATATTTTCTCTTCTCTGAATTCACCGCAAAAATGCAGGAATTTAGTGGATCATGATTTTTCAGAACCAATTAAATAGATATATTACCTGGTTTTTTCTATTATTCAAGCTGAAATTGATAAAGAACAACTACAAATCTTACTTGTATTGTTCAGTATTTTTTCGAACAATTAGATAAGGGACAGCGAGTTGACGTTGTGTTACGGATTTTATGCATGCTTTTGTTACTATTTCTTATGGAAATTGTATTACAAAAACTGTATGGTTTTTGACTCTCATTTTCGGTTCTAGACCCGTTACTCTCATACCTTAGCTTGCGAATAAACTCCGTGTTTTATAATGGTTTTTGCTTCAATTATTTCATAGCTACCTCAGTAGTGCTTCTAGGCTCAAACCTTAGCTCATTGCTATTTATATTATTTCTTAATGATCTCTTACCTAGATTTTCTTGTTCTGATCTCGACTGTGCTAATGATGTTAAGATATTTAGTAGCATTGAGTCGCCAAATGATCGTTATAGGGTGGAATCTGATATCGACGCCATGGTGTACTAAGTTCAATTTTATACTTAATATAACATGATTCGTTAATATGACCTGCATTCGCAAATTCCCTCCTATCAAGTGAAAATATCGTATACATAGGGTTGAGTTGTAGATCAGCTCGAATATGGAAGGTCTGCTCCTCACGCATCCTAGGATTTAAATTTCCTAAATATTTATATTTATGAAGTCTGGAACCTACCCAACTAGATCTATTGACTAGTCTAATTTGTTACTCGTACACAACATCGACTCTTTGCCTACTGCTATCAAAGTAAACAGTTTAGTTACCTGACTTTCAACGTTTATATTTCAAAAATTATTAAGCTGATTTTAATCAAACAACTTGTACCACAATCGATATTTATTTCTGTGTATTTGAACGGAATATTTAGCTAAGTAATTAGAGCGAAATATATTCGAAAAACACCATTTTTTACCACTCTTCACGCAAGACCTTGTAACGCGCTTATGACTTAGCGGTTTGACTGTTGAGTGTATTACTACTAATGAATAATTCTCACTTTTCCCTTTTCTAGCTCAGTCGGAATTTTGTACTTGCAAAATAAGGATCGGGGTTCGTTATTCAGGCTCTCAACACGTTGAACAAATAGATTACAAAGGTTCATATATATATATATATATATATATATATAACTTTATTTCCTATTTATATTACAATTCTATATTATATGGTTATTTAAATTATTTAACTAAGATATAGATACAGGTAAATGTACGGAACTGTGACCCCTGCTCTCGGGTGCCAAATTGTAACGGTAACGCCACCTCCCTCTTTGGTATCTTTAAGTAGACATCCTTCGTCCAGGTACTAATGGTTAGGTGGTCCTCTGGAGTTTCTGTAATGTAACATTAATAGAAGGTTTGGGGTTTTGACTTTTAGTTTTCGTCCTTGAACTGTTTCAATTTATACTGGTTAATTTCCGAAATAAATAAATAATTTTACCTGAATACGTCGCTGTATAAAATACAGAATCAGGTAGCCAGATAACGCGGTATAAACACGTGCGCGATAAGACACTGAGTTCAATTCTCTGCCTTTAAAGAAATAATCAATATTTTAAAGCGGTCGGTTATAAGTGTATAATTTTATACCTGCTTTTCTTATGAAAATAAACTCATTCACATTTACATTCCAGTTAATGTACGATCTTTAGTTAAATGAAAACTTTTTGTTTATTTAGGTAGCTGGTGTACGGTAGCGGCGTATTATTTGTTTCCTCTTACGAGATTAATTTTAGTATACCGGTTTTTATTTAAACAAAAAATAAAAAATTAAAGCTTTTTGTTATGTTGGCCGTTTTTAAAATATAAAACCTTCGTTTTCTATTTTAAAGTAAATTTTTTTTCGCGTCTAACAATCACGATTTGACTTATTTAACACAAGAAACTATCAGATAGTTTCTGGTTTACGGGTAACAATCTTAGTACTTGTCAAAGGTGCAACTTACGTTTTTACGGTGGCGGCGGTGGTGGTTTGTTTACTTTACAGGTGGTTATTTAATACGGACGGATACGTCTAGTGTTTACGGTTACGTTTCTATATTACTGGATTAACGGCGTTAACGAGGTGTTCAGCTTAATCTTCCGACGAGGTTTTAATTACAGGTATCTGGCGGTCGCTGGTACGTTTGTCGAGGTGTGTTGTGTTGTAGTGTTCGTGTAAATTTGTGTAGGTGGATTTCCTTCGTTAGTAATCTGGGCAAACCACCCGTTATACCAAACAATAGGATCTCCTGTCGGTCAAATGGAATGTCGGGCAACTACCCTTCAAACTCCCCAGTGTAGGTGTGTATAGGTGGATCTCCTTTGTTAGTAACCTGGGCAAACCACCCGTTAAACTAAACAATAGGATCTCGTTCGGTCAAATGGAATGTCGGGCAACTACCCTTCAAACTCCACAGTGTAGGTGTGTACATCTAGTAACAGAAGAGTACGTCTAGTAACAGAAGAGTACGTCTAGTAACAGAAGAGTACGTCTAGTAACAGAAGAGTACGTCGGGCTTACAACCCTGCATATCCCTATCACCAGGTATCTCTGCTTACGTACTTTCACTGTTAGATCTCTGCAACTCTAACCTTTTAGCTTCGGTGATGCTATCAAGTCGCGGAGTCGCGATTTCTACTCGGACGGCGGTTACAAGCCGATGGTTTACAACAGGTAGCAGTCGGCGCGAACGCGACGATATAGCACACGGTTTCGATTCGAATTCTTCTGGTAGCGTGCTTCTCGTAGAGAGCTTCTGGTAACGAGTGAGATTGAAAAGGATTTCTTTCTTCTTCTTCTGTACGACTTAAGACTTCTGACTTCAAGATTTTTTCTTTAAGACTCCTCTTCAGCAGCGCGTGCCGCGTTTTTATATAGAATTCGCGAGGGTGGTTACGAAACTTTTTTGGTGAGCTTCCGTAAGCCCGTATTGGTGGAAGATGCTCTGACGTATACAAACTTTTAAACGTTTTTGGGATTTTACGTCTGGAGGGAGGATGCATGATTAATTATTGTGCAATTTTATGCAACGTTATGAAATCTGTTTAACTTTTACTAGAACTTCTACGAATTTTTATAATGGCTTGCACTTCACGTTATCTCACTAAATTCCGTGAATCAGTACTGGTATTTTACTTAGCAAATAATTAATCATGATAGGAAAATTTTTATAAAGGACGGCGTCTTTCTAATAAACTTTGGGAACTAATTAAAAATAATAAAAAATCGGGATATCTGACGGCGTCCCTTTACAATCTACCTTTATGAATTAATAATTAAAAGACTAATTAATGGATTGCCATTCATTTTTAGGTATATGGCAAAGTACACCCTTGCTTAGAGGCTGATGCTCATTTCATCCCTTTCTATTAAAACGCAACGCTTGTTAACTCCCTTATTCTAAGCATTATACGCAATATTTTTACAGGATGCTGTACATTAAAACCAATAAATACGGAAAGTCCGACTTTTCTTAATTTATGTAATTACTAACTAAGGGATGAATTAAATATTTCGTTGAACAAGGTTAACGTCTCACTGCACGCAGAGGTAACATGGGAAGAAAATTCAACGCGCGACCTTTTGTCGCCTTTACTGGGAAATCGCAATTTATACAGTGCGGCAAAATGGTTTCATGTATTAATCCATTTTTAAGTAGGAACGTAATATTAAAATTGTAATAAAAGACGAAATTTCTAGATCTCAAAAACTATTTTTTTCAAATTACATAATGAATACGTTTATATACAATCATCGCTATCTTCATTGCCATCCCCTTCAATGTCCTGAAAATCGTTATCATCATCATCTTTTTCGTCGCCTAAATTTATAACTAACGGTTCTATGCCGAAGTCTACTAAATTTTTCTTTTCTCTATGGATATCTTCAACTTTCTTGGCATGATCCACAAATACTCCAAACAATATTTGGCACAGTTTGCAAAGTTCCAAAATGTCATTTACTTTTAACGTTGTATTTTCCTTTACAACTCTATTTTTGACATAAGCCCATATCAATTCAATTGGATCAAATTCACAGTGGCCTACTGGACGCCGTAAAATTTTAACACTCATCGTAATCCTTTTACCCCTTTCTCAAACAAATATTGTTTTTTAAAATTGTACATACTTGATAATTCCAAAAGTGAAGACCTCGTCATTTCGTTAAATGAATTGAATTGCTCTGGAAACGGAACTTCTTGTTTGTTCAACTATTCAATTATATTTTGTTTTCTTCAGGTGGTTGTTGAATTTCTAAAATCTGAATCTATCATTGTGTGGTACGGTGCTTGATCTAGCACAGTTGCCGATTTATCGGGGATAACTCTCAACACATATCGTAACCATTCTTCATCATACTGTTTATTCATTTCGTCATGGTAATCAGCCTATCCTTTTTTCCAACGAATCATTTGGTACAACCTGGTAAAGAGCCGTTTTCGTCCAATATCCAATACAGCCACTCTTAGTCTAGATCCAGAAGTTCGCTTTATTCCCCCTCTGAATAAGTTTATTTCTTGAATTGTCCTTCGGTATTGATCAAAATTCGCGCTGTTTTCTGAGGTAACAAATTACACCTAACCAAATTTTCTTGAATGGTTTGCGCCGCACCATATTTCGTCAGTAAAAAAATATTCCATTATAAGTAAAATTCATTTTTTTTACCAATTTTTTAATGTGGTGGTACATAGTTGTGGAAAATCCGGACACTCATCTCTCAATATATGGTTGGAAACCTTTTTTCCCATATAAAAACGTGATGTTTGTTTTCATATAACGCGCTTTAGAAGATCATCGATACCTACTTTCCGTCTGCAACTTCTCGGCCTCGCCCCTGACACTATACCTGTCCCTTTTTCAATGTGTACCCTTACAACACTTCTTTCACTAATCCCCAAGCATTTCGCAGTGCGCTTTGTAACTTGATCAAGAATAATTGTATTTATGCCATTTTTTGTTAACAATATTTTTATTCACGCGCTATAGTACATGTATGCCGCCTCTCCTAGATTAAAAACGGTTGCGGTTTGCCATTCTTACTCAATAACAGCACATTTTTCAAAACCGCATAATCGTATAATCGTATGTTTTAAGAAAATATTTTTACGTTTATGTTGTATAGGCAGATCCTTAATGTTATGCTATTTACAAGCAAATGAAAACAATTTATTATAATTTCTTTTTGATAACAGGTTCAGAAAGAATCGAAGTACCTAATTCTCAAATTGCATTAATTTAGATTGGAAAACAAGATGTTTATGAAGGTTTAAAGTCAAGCGCGTTGAAAAGGGATACGATTTATAGTAACTTTTTAAAAATAAAATTCAACAGTTTTAAAACTACGCCAATTAAACACTTCAAATTTACATATTTGAACA
Source organism: Vesta saturnalis (assembly GCA_036346205.1). NCBI lineage: Eukaryota > Metazoa > Arthropoda > Insecta > Coleoptera > Lampyridae > Vesta > Vesta saturnalis. The sequence goes on from JARFJB010002086.1 coordinate 81,626, forward strand.
ACAATATATCAATTGTTAAACAGCAAAAAATTTAGGCAAATCGACGCCACCAATTTTGTAAAGTAAGTCTTCAAAGAGAAGTGACTAAACTTTTTACTTTGATAGTAGACGTGAACAAAGCAGTGCAGTATTTGTATTTAATTAAGAGCACCCATTAATAATATGTTAGTGAACGCGGGTTTGTAACTTTTATATTTTATGGGTTTCGTAATCAATGTTTCCTTCTTCATTTATAATTATGTTTATTGTGTACTTAAGAAAAAAAAATAGTTACGGGTTACATTAGTATTACCTATTTATCCTATTTTATTAATTGTAATATTAAAGGTGCAGTTTTGTATATTGCAGTTATTTACATTTAGGTCACTGCCACCGCTTTCGGCCTCGACATTTATAATTTTGTCATTGTATGATTAGTGAGGTGTCTATCGACATTTACTATATTAGAAACATTTTCTCTTACATGGTTTTCTGAATGTATTTTTCTTTGATTTTCAGAACTCGTACTTGGTTGATCTTCCAAGTGAAGTATTTTTTGTGCCGTTTGTTTCTTACCGGAAATAGAAACCTTCAGCAACACTGGTTGATTTCCATCCACCATGGCGTTTTAAGGCGGTAAGGTCACCACCGTTGTGATCTAAAACAGTTACAGAAGTTTTCCGAAGGCAATATCCCGTATATTCATGAGGATTTGTTAATTTAAAAACATAGCCACGTCTATTGGTACGCTTGAAATTTTACGTGTACCCATTACCACACGGTGACATTTACCATTCTGGTATTTAATAAAAAATCGCTCCAGGTTCATATCCTTTGGACTAAGTGCAGTACACTGTTTAAACAAATTCAAATAAAAATCACCAATTATAGTAAAAGATCGTTGTTTGTTGTTTTTTGTAAGTGATATATTTAGTAAAATAAAATTTCTTGGATGTCGTGCTACACATCCAAACCTCACTAGGCGTCGTGTATGCTTACCCAAATAAACGGGTTGCTAAACCAGCTACAGTGGAAATGGGCGTGGTCGATACAAGGAGTAAAATAATTGAAAAGTAGTTCAAGCCCTTACACTTACTTTTAATCTACAACTCACAAAGCTCAGTGCGGCAAAAATTGTCTCTACGCGCCACAACAATCTTAAATTTTGTTAAAATAAGGTCTCAGGCGAGATGATAAATTAATCCTATCTGACTGTAGAAGACAGGATTACTGCTTTCTCAGTAAAACCATTCACCATTCAAATTCAATCACACATCAAAAAAAATTTAACCAGAACCTTAAGAAAATTCTGAAATATACGAGTCGTCGTAAACTCATTAAACACACCTTGTACAAACGAAAATTCCCAAATCGTAAGACGTTAACTTAAATACTTTTTAATTATCCCTCGTATACTTGTAAATTTATGTTTCTAACTGTTATAAAACTTTAAATTAAATAAATATTCCCAATTCAGAAAATTCGAAATAAAATAAACGAAATCGGTTTAACAATGAATTGTTATCTCAACAAAATGTTCGTGGATTGCTGAATAATTCAAACATAGAGCGGTTAGTGCTTGTATCATCAATAATATCTTTATATTTTATTACTACTTTCTCTTTAAAATCGTATTTAGACATTTATTAATAAGTTTAAACTTTACTGCTTCAAAATTGTAATTTATGCTGAATAAAAAAATATAATAAGTACTTGGTTAGTAGTGTTCTGCATTAATATTTCAAAACTAAAATGAAATTTTGTGATCGATCTGGCTCATTACGCAATTTCTAATCGATCCTTAAATTCGAAAATATGCAAAGACTAATTTCACTTATCAGAAGGTGTAACCAGATAGGCACACAATTGACACAAATAAACGACAAAATAAATTAAACAGTAGATATATATTGACAAATTCGCACATCTGCACATTAAGACTATAATTCCCCAATTCCTAAAACTAAAAACAACAAAATAGATAAAATTCGGTTACCTTTTTTTTCTTTGAATGAACCGTAATTAACCCAATAAGAAAAAAAAATGTACTTAAAAGATAATCGTACTTGTCTTGGTTCAATATTAAATCTAATTCTTACGTATTACATTAATTAATCATTTTTCGGTGTGGTGCTTGTCCATATGATCTGCTTTCAGTAATCCTTTTTACATTCTTAGATGCACTATGCACAAAAGACAAGAGGTAGCCGTATTCGCCGTACGCACTCGGCTGTAATACTAACACAGTGTCTATGGTTTGTTCACTCGCATACCGGGTATAGGGGCTCTTTAGCCTAATATCACATCACCTTATACTGTGATGTTTGTCCTTCAAAACGTTTACCACAATGGAAAATGGTTACTTCCATATACACATTAAAGTTCTTATTTGCTTTCACACAATCAATTTGGTATTGCTAACGATTGTACACATTCAATGTCAATGATGGTCACCAATAGCTTTACTAAATTTGCGGTCACTTAAATGATTACCTTCACTTTTTTTTATAATGATATTAGGTCACGCGTCCCACAATTGAACACCAATAACAAAATATTTGGTGTGTTAGCTTCTAATCTGCCTAACCACATTTTATTTCTTGAAGAAAATCAGTAATGTTTTTCTTCAACTCACAATGTATTGAATTATTTAGTTGTGAATGTCTATACGATTTATCCCCTTATGAGTTAATGTAGTTGCTATACTTGCTCTGCTAAACTATAATTTTCACAGATAAACTCCAACACCAACCATTGTAATGGTTATGCAACGCGCGCTACTCGTATTCAAAACATTTAACCAACTAACTGACCAACCCCTCAAATTTGACACTTGCTTATATACCTTCTACCTGCCATATTTCCAATACGTCACAATAAATTTGCGCTAAAATCAAAATTCACCTACCTCAATTGAGTATTTCGTGCGTTTCTTTGCCTCGTCAAAGGTTCCAACGTGCAAGAAGACGCTAACGATGCGAAATAAACGTAGCCATCTTGAATTACTTTGTAAATTCACTGAGAACTTTCTGAATAAATCATCAATTGCAATTACATTCACACTAGATTAACCAGATTATATATCTCAACTTTCTATGCAAATCTCACATGTGGGCGAATTCTATTTCCGCACAATCTAACGAACTCCCTCACATTCTATCAACTTCATTCTTGAACATGCATTAATTTACCATTATTGCACCATACTACAAAATTTATACAAACAAAAATATGCATACATATTCCTTACTGCACGTTAATAAAATATCAGTATATCATAAACCCACTCACGGATACGTCTATAACCATTTCTTCAGTCCAAATTCCTCCATACACAATATCACAACGACCAGTAGTTTTAGCAGTGCCGTATCAATAAAAATTTACTCAAAACACTATTTCTCAACCAAATTTAACGCTTTCAACACGAAAATTTTTCTACAGCATTCAAATATTCATTCACATGATAACCAATGCCTCACTAAATTACAGTGGCGTATCAATTACACCAACTTACATAACGCATACTAAAGAAATTCTTTTCATGCAAACTCACTTCAACTACATTCAAAATACGTTACATACGTTATCAAAATACTACTCATACACGGTGCATCAAAATCACCTTACAGTCGCTCTACTGCAAATGATAGAATTCATTACATCTATAGTGTAACTCGAAATATTAGTACAAACTAAAAACAAACGTCAAATAAATAAAAAAGTCTGCGCTTAGATTTGAACTGACGACCTACGCGAAGACCAAACCGAACCAAATGTATTATTTACTTGCGTTTTAATACCTGATTCGGCCGTGTTTTGCCAACGCTTTCTTTCTTTATTTCTTATATTGATTAGTTATCATGTGGGAAGGTAGGTCGATCTGGTGTGGATTTATTTGAATTCTTTTGGTATGTTTCCAACTTATTGATTGTTATGTTTTTGTCTAGTGCAGCGGGCTTAATACCTGTGGTTATTACTTGTGTTTGATTCCACCCCACTACAAAAAATAATATTTGGGTTCTTTTTTTTACAATTTTTAGTAATTTTAGTCATTAAAAATTTATATTGTGTGCTTGAGAGTTTTAAATGATTGCCCTTTTTATTTTAATCTGAATGTGTTTGATTTATAAAGATATCGTCCACTAGTTTTATTTTAATTCGCTTGCTTTTTAATTTCAGTTTGTTTAAATGAACTTTAATATTTACATTTCATCGGATTCCTGTCAGCTATCTCAAGTTTAAAAAGAAATCATAACCGTTATCAATGACCAAAAGTATAGTCAATTTTGGTTTTCTTGTATATTTGGATTTCTATTGAGTTTACTTCCTTCCGCATTTATATGTTCAATATTTATATAAGCTTTTAATATTAATAGTCTTTAATAATAAAAATAAATGAAACGTTATACTTATTTAATTGCTGAAATTCGCAGTGCAGAATTGTTTTGTTTACAACGACATGTAACAATCAAACCATTAATTATAAGTAATATTCTTAATACTAACATGCAACAAAAAAACCCTTATCAAAATTGAATGAAATGTTTTCCATTCAATTTTGATATTCAAATTCAAATTCGGAGAAAATAAAACACATAAATGTTTCTTTATTTACACTATTAGAAATCATACTTATCTGTTGCTTCGTTGAACGGCGACGACGTAACGACAATGTGGCCAAGCCTATGACGCGATTGGGCCTATAAATGAGGACTTGTTGGAGCCTTGATTCTTTTGTTCCTACGATATCTTGTTTACACCTTTTTTGTGGATTGAGTCTATTGCAATTTTCTTTCCAACACCTTTATGGTTTTTGTAATTAATTGCTTGATATATTTATAATAGTCAATTATTACTTTAATTGTTCAATTTTAACCACAATTAGCGTGCTGCAACGAACAGCGAGCACCTGCAAACGGCAACGCTTCTACTTTGAACTTCAATCCTTCCGAGTTATTGTTCTTTATATATTAATTTCTTACACTAGATCGATGGTCTCGATTTGTTTTTATCGGTCACTATTTAAATACAATCTTGGAATACATTCGGTACGTATAGAAAACGTGATTTTTGATGATTACGTAACCTTTAACACGATTTTAAATTATTACGCAATCTATTTTATTATCACCAACTTGACACTATTTACATTTAATTATTTACCTTAGACTTTTATTATCTTAATAAGGAAGGTAATTTCACTTCTTCCCTATTATACACTAAATGTTATCTTACTTTATTTTTAAAATTGGGGTAACTTGATTACTACCCTCTTGTGTTATTCTCAACCAACTCTGACCGCTTAAAGCGACTCTGGCAGTCTCTTCCCCTCTCTCTACAAATCATTTATGTTTTCGCAACTGCCGCGTTTATTTAAATACTTTCTAATTAAACATGTAAATACTTATTGAAACTAAACTCAAACTTTTCATCTTAATACTTACATTTACGTACAAATAACCAACAACCATTTCTTTATCTAGAAAAATTATAAGACAACTATTCAATGTAATAGAGCTTCGCGCGAAATTTAAAATTTTCTAAGGCTCCTGTTACACTAGAGATTGTGTGAAAGCTTTCCAATCGGTTCCTTTGTAAGACGTAATTATGATTTTGAGTATGATTTTGAGCGACTCAACTGCTTATTGTGATGTGTATTGGTAAGTGATCTCTGTTTAGATAGTTAAGTGTTTCAGGAGAGTTTACTTGATGTTGGGAAAATGTGTGTGATTGTCTGTGTACAGAAGGTTTAAGTTATTGTTTTCCATGTATTCGTTTAATGTGTGACCATTCCGGTTGTTTCTGTTGCAGCCCCAGTTTATGTGTCTAAAATTAAAGTCGCCCATAATAATTGTTTTACGTGTGTTCATTAATATTTGTAAGTTCAGATTGTTCATTGTATTTGTCGGTTTATTATAAGCAGCTATTATTTTATTGTTGTTGGTTAATCTTATACTTGTTGTTTCTAGTGATGTATTCGTATCTCTCAGTTTGGTGAACGGTATAGTGTTTTTAACCCCTACATCCACGCCCGCACCTCTGGAATCGTCCGGTCTTTCGCATCTTTATACCGTGAATTTTTTTATTTTCACTTTTGTAAGAAATGTGTTAGTTTGGGTATTTTATTATTTAACCCGTTAGCGTTCCAAGTTACGTTTCTGGTTTTCTAATCCATATTTGTTTTAGTGTAAAATTATTAAAAGCCGCGAACTTTTCTATTGTGCTGTTACACTTTTGCAACTCGATATTTAAATTTTTCACTGCTTTTAACGTGACATTTACATGTATGAGTTCATTTAATTTATTAAATTCTTTGGTAAGTTCGTTGACTTGCTAATCTATTTGCGGTGTCATCTTTGTTATGATGGAATTCTTTTGTAATCCATGCGTTCTCCTTGGTGGTGCGGGTTTTAGAGACGGGAACAGTTTTTCATTGTATAAATTTGGTGTATTAGTTGTTATCACCTTCTTATTTTGTTGGTTGGTCATTCCATGTGAAATCAACGCACTCATTTTACCTCATCATTGTAAATCTTGCTAAAATTTGGTATACACATAGTGGGTGCGGAGACTAAGGACAATTTCAATTTTTTATCTCAAACCGTTTCTGAAGTAACCGTGAGCAGGCGGTTTCCAAATCGCTTTAGGAGCTACCCTAATTGAGCTACAGAGCCGGAAAGGTGTTAATTTGCAGAACCCTTTATCCCACAGTAGATTTGCAGGATAGGAGAATGATGCAGCTGGACCACAGGGATGAAGAAAAATTATTTTCACTTCATCCAGTTCTTCATTTTTTTCTAAAATGTACCCAAGCCACCAGTTTTTGGCAAACGCAATGGTGATGTAGCCTGATACATCTTTTAACTTCATTTTGTCAGGTGATATAATTACCTCCCTCTCCCAACTCTGCACATCATCTGAAAAGTGTTTCGCTAATAATTCTGTTGTAGAGCTTGGAATGAATGCGTGAATGTTTTGTACCTAGTTTTAAGTGTAAATATTTAGAGTTGTAAATAATGGGAACAATATATGTATAAAACCCTTACAAGTGTATCGTTCAGTGTGGACTACCCTGATACAGTAATCAACCCCAATATAAAACAAATCACTCCCCTTCTTACAGACGTAAAAACTGTCCGCGACAAATGAATGTAACGTTAATCAGAGCAAGCAAAAGAGGCTTACAACAGAATCACACTTACATACACTGTGAAAGTGTAATGGATATTTTGATTAATCTGTTTGGACTAGAGGTATTACATCAATACTTACTCCTTTTCATATATTAAGATGATAGAATTAGGAATAATTTTTTTTAACCATGAACTCATCATCATCCCATATTTATATTTTGCCATGTGATTTACAACAGTACTAAGTGTTTATGGAAATATTTTGAAAATTTTAAACTATGTACATTTTGGAAAAAGACACCTTTTCCAGCTTTGTAGCTCAATTAGGGCAGCTCCTAGAGCGATTTGAAAACCGCCTGTTCACGTTTTTTTCGCTAGTTTTTAAAAATTTTACGTAGCCATATTTCAGAAATGGTTTGAGATAAAAAATTGAAATTTGATGTTTTCCTTAGTCTCAGCCAAATTTTAGCAAAATCTAAAATGGTGACGTAAAATTTTTATTCAAAGTTCGTTGATTTCACATGAAATGACCTTGCGTTTTAGCATAGTATTCTGGACAATCAATGCTATTTGCCGGATATCCTTCGCAGATGACGCACGTTGCTGGTGTCTACTTATCTGTTTTGGTACAGTCCCTCGTCCAGTGGTCCTGTGCGCACTTTAAATAAACTGGTTTTGAATGGCAGTTGGATGTCGCGTGGCCCCAAGCTCGACACCTATGACATTGCATAATTCTCTTATTGTTAAAGTAACGTTCTCATTCAATTTTGGTATGACACAACGTTTTTATTATTTGAAGTGATTTTATCATTTTATCATTTCGGTTTCGATCTCTTCGGTTTTTGGTTCGTGTTCCATTCATTTTGCTATAAAAGCGTGTGGTTTATCTTCTTTTGCGGTATACGTATGATATTCGACTTTAGCGTCATTTAACAAGATTTTTAGTTCTTCATACTCTTGTTTGGTTTGCAGAAATATATTTGTGCTTTGGTTATGACACTTGATGTGAAATTTATCGATGTTTTGCGAATTAAGGTATACGATTAATTCTTTACCTTGTTGGGGATTTCCTTTTAATACTATGGGTATTTTTCTTTTTTATTTTAATTGTTCGTTATAGCTGATAGGTCTGGCTCATAGTCATCCATTCTTGGGGCATTTCTTCAATATTTAGGAGATCAAATCTGTTACTCGTTTTTATCGAAGTTGCTGTTTTATTTTGTTGTGCTTATCGGGGTCGTGGCGTTTCGTTGTTCTCGCTTAAAGCGGCTTAGTCGGCAGTTCTCTTCTTGTTTAGTTTTTCAGGCGGCTCAATGGCTGGAAATTTAAGATCTACTATTGTTTGACAGTTCGTTTTCATGCAGACTCAAGTCCTCGTAGTCTGTTTCATTGCAAGGTACTTGGGTAATTTTGATCTATTTACACTTCGGATCTTTTCGTATAACTTTATCGTTGGTATTAATATTAATATTAATATAGACTATTTTTCACCTTGTTGAGTGTACGTATTACTGCTCACTGCATTGTTTTGGCTGACCGAGCCAGCAGCGTTAGGAACGTACTTTATAACACTATTATTGTTACTCACTAATTTTATTTAGCGACTTTGATTTTTACCAGAGCTTATTATAAACACTTACACTTCGAAAGCTCAGGTAAGACTGGGCGGCCGAAGACAGATCCTGTACCGCTGAGCTATCTCAGCATGTGTAATACGTTAATTGTTGTCAACTTAAATATTGGTATTCGGAAGTATATTATTGTCAACGGTTTACTAAATAATAATAATAATAATAATAATAATAATAATAATAATAAGCAAAATAAATAATAAAGTACCTTCCTTTGTTGCTAAATAATCATCATTCGATGCATTCTGAAGAAATTGATCAAATTCGTCAATACTTTTGATTTTTTCGGTCTATAATTTTTCCCTTGTCGCCTCAAAAATGCCGTTAATTTGGTAATATTATCCATTTTCACATTATGTTTGATATTTAATTCAGTCTTAACCCTCCAATGTCGCGCAAAAACAAAGAAAATTATTGCCTCGATCTGAGAGACATTTTTCTTCTTTATTGGTATGTAGGATACAAGAGTGCATTGCTTTGTAAAGTGAAACATGAAGGTATGTTGAATCTTGTAGTTGGACTCGAAAACTCTATTGGCAGCTCCCGTCTGTTTTTCTTAACAGTTCCGATAACAGTAATTCTATGACAATTTAACAATGTTTTGACAAGCGGCAATATGGTAAACCAATTATCGATTGTAAGGTTACGTCCAGAACCATAGATTATCTTGCATAATCTTAGGATAACATCTGATGGACTATTTTAAAGTCTAAAAGGACCTTCCGGTTAAGTTCCGACATAAACTTCCATGGTACTAGTGTAAAATATTTTAGCATCACGTAGACCGAATACTTTGATGCCATACTTGTTTGGCTTTGATGGAATATATTGCCTAAATATATTGCATTTTCCTCTGAAGGCATCAAACATTTCATCGACTGTTGTGTATTCTGAGAGATGGTAACCAGTTTGACAGTTTCAGATGAACAAATCGAAAAAATGGCGTATTGCTGCAAGTTTGTTCAAAGCCATGCGTTCTAGCCGTGTATCCTTGTTATCAAATCGTATACACCGGAATCTCTGCACTGACATGGTTAGATGGAACATTTCAACACCATATTCATACGATTTCCGTGGCAAACGCCAGCTAAGTATCATAGACCAATCACGGCACGGATCTCCAGAGGACCTGTAGTGTTAGCATTTCTACTGCGTGCATAGTTCTGTGTTATTGTGTTTATGAATTTGTTGGTAGAGTCCGCAACAATTCCGATCATTTCCTCATTTATAAAATAATCCCATATCTAGATGCATTCTTTCGAAAATTTTAGATGAAGGGAGAGTCCAAAGACTCTTTCTGTAATATTTCCTTTGCGGTTGGAACAGCTCATGGGCGGCATGGACATTGTTTTCCAAACAGTGGTACCATCTTTGCCTAAGTAAAAACAGACGCAATCTAAAAAACAATAAGAAAGGGGATATGTGTATGTATAAATACCTATGAGTAGTGATCAGGGGCCAGTTCTAGACCAGTTCAAGGTCACTTTCCCTCTGGTGGTGAGAAATAAAGAGTTTTGGAGCTCTTTCAAGATCAAACTTTTGGCGAGAAATTTAAACTTGTGGAGCGCGTCAAGGTCGAAATGTCAAGGTCAAAATTTAAAGCTAAAAATAGAAATTGCAAGATCATCATCATGATCATATTACAATTCTTAGAAATCTAAAAATAGAGTTTTCAAGGTCAAAGAGTAATGACCTGCAGGGATATCATTACATTTCTTGGAAATATAAAAATAGAATCAGTGTATAGAAACAAGAAGAATGACAGGTTGTTGTTGTTGTTCTTGTTGTCTATGCTCAAAAGTAGACCAAGGGCAAATGGTATATTACAATTATTGGAAATCTAACAATAGAGTACTCAATCTGACAGATTAGTGATCTGCAGGGGTATCATATTACATTTCTTAGCAATATAAAAATAGAATCCGTTCGTGGAAACATGAAGAATGACAGGTTGTTGTTTGCTATGCTAAAAAGTAGACCAAGGTCAAATGGTACTTATATTGACTAAATTGAGTGAAGCTGAAATAATTTTCTAAACTAAAAGTAGGACAAGGAGGGTATTTAATTAATTTAAACATGTGAGAGGTACTCAGGTCAAAGACACACATAGCGCAAAATTTAAAGCTAAAAATATAAATTACAAGGCCATCATATTACAATTCTTAGAAATCTAAAAATATAGTTTTCATGGTCAAAGAGTAATGACCAGCAGGTGTCGTACTACAACCCTACCATATGTAAATTATACATGAATCATTTCTTAAACAGTGTTCAATCGTAGTACAATTGCGAGCAAGTAAAGTTGTTATAATGCAAGCAGCAATAATATCATTCCTGGAACGATCCAAACTCAGGAGCTCACCGTTATATATGGATACCCTATAAAATTAAAAAAAGGGATGATGAAATAAGGGGTGTCATGATTATTAATTCACCCCAAATATTATTTGTACTTCTAATATCAACTAGAAGATTTTGAGCCTTTGAGTTAGACGGAGATTAAGTGGGCCGGGTTGTTAAAATTTTGATTTGCTTTAATTTAAAAAAAAATGTGTTTAGATATGTTCGCTTTCCAACATTGGTGTAGCTTCAACCTGTAAATAAATGCTTCAAAAATCTCGGGCACCAACTTATTTTATGGAAAACAAGTAAACCTTAAATGTAATAAATTTAAAACTAAACAGACAATAACAAGGTTTATTATGTATAACTTCAAACCAAGTTATAAAGTAGAAAAAAGACTAAAAACTAATGTTAGTAAACTTGGATTAAATTAAAAATTCATTATGAATTAATGCTTCGAAATGGAATACCTGCAGTACTTTTACAATTTGTTTGTCACTGTTATAATGGTACTGATAACTAAATCTGCTGAATACACGCGTTCAAATTTAATTACGCAATAATTCTTGAAATGGATAAAATAACAGGGTTTTGATATTTGTTGATCCCAAATATGTAAATTCCTTTAGAAAGCAGCCAAACTTAGTTGATTTAAACGGGTTAAGGTACGATCTACTTATAATTCTTCTGCATAGCAACAACATTTTACTGCGTAATCCTCGATCAATTGAAACGTATAGCGTACAAATAACGGTAAAGTTAATGGTACAATGAAAATACGTAAATAGGAAAAGTTACCGTAAAAATAAAAGCGCCTAAAAAAGGTAAACGTCTCAAACAATGTAAAATAGGTTCAAATAGCTCTTACTGTAAAAACTATACAGGACTTTTCAACAAAATCTTTAAGAGAGCAAAATGGATGTTCTTTTCGCTTTTATTCTTCTACCAAACTATGCAAATGAAATCCTTGCGCATGACCTGTCTGAAACTCGAACGATATGCTTACGAAATTAGAACAATTTTAATGCACGTTTTCAGCTACTAAGGTATGCAATTTACATGAAACGAAAGTGAACGAAGTTGCCTACATTATTGCAAATTTCAACATAACATAAAAAGTTTGTTACAGCCCCACATAGTTGAGAAACAAGATGAAGGTTATTCTTCTAACACTGACTGGGCATCATCATTTCAACATAATGATGATTTATCGAAAGTGTATAAACATGCAGCTAATGAATACTTAATCGATTGTATTTGTTACAAACTATCGAATGATACCCAGCATGTAAACAAAATATATGGAAATTGGATACAGTGCAAAGCTCAACCTTATACCAGTAGTGCGTTTGGGGTGTAGCAACTGTGATCAAAACAATAATGTGGTGTTATATATGAAGGAATGGAATGAGCTTCTAAGATGGCATTCATATGTAGAATTACAATTTTTCCGATCCCAAGAAATTGAAAATAAAATTCATTGGTCGAATGTAAACCAAGATGAAGATACAATCTATGATCAACATTATGAATCTTTATCTAGCAATCTTGGTATTTATTACAAATGGGAATCGATTAAAGGATATTACAGAATTTTGAAAACTGTTATGCTTGAAAACTACAACTGTTGTTCTTGCACATTCAATTCACATAGTATAGAAGAACTATTCAATGTAAAAGATACAATAAGCTATAGATTGAAATTTTTTGAATCTTACAACCTGGTGTGTTTTTATGAAAAGTTCGTATAACAAGTTGTTGACTACCGTCGTTTTCGTGAGAAGGAATTCCATGGTAGTGGTGATGACATTTATAAAGACACTGAGGATGTTATATTATAAAAAATGCAAAGTATTAAATTCACATAACACTGTATGCTTAATGGAAATATTGTATTATCGTCCTGCACATCTAATGTATAGCATTTACTAAATAAGGAAATAAAATAAAAATGTAATTATTCGTTTAGTTTTATTTCAATACCTACCTATAAAGTAGTTGCTCAGAAACAAAAAAGTTCCAATTCAAAATCATGACCTTGATGAAAAGTCTGGTACTCCAAAACATGGTGATTTACTGATAGTATACGCGGTATTATATGCGACTCCTCCAATTGTCGTAAAACAGACACAATGATCACTCTGATTACTGAGAAAAATGGTTTGAAATTTAAACATGTGTACGTATACTCTAAATCATTGAATCAAAAACAAGTACAAACTTTTATAGGAAATCTTACTTTCAATGACGGATATATGTTATTTTACGTTCAGTGATAATCACGACGTGATTGAACCTAATTGTGCAAGATCAAACTCCATTTTTATTTTCGATGATATCGTTTGTGAAAATCAAGATAACATAAGAGAATATTTTTCTATGGCTAGACATAACGATATTGACTGTTTCTATTTGGGTCAAACTTGCAGTAAAATTCCAAAGCAATTAATTCATCATAATGCGAATCTAATTATATTATTTGAGCAAGATGAATTAAACCTAAAACATGTATGAGGATTATTATTATTATTATTATTATTATTATTATTATTATTATTATTATTATTATTATTATTATTATTATTATTATGACCCCATTCATTCAGTTATTAACAGCTATCTGTTCGGGGTAAATTGTTACTTGTTCAGTGAACACATTTTTGCTACAAACGTTTAATGAATATATAATACCTTAAACTGCTTTCAGTAGTTTAGTAGTAATAGGTTTTCCTCATTAATTATAGTGTGTCTTATTTTATTTAAATTGTTTGAGGCTTCCACTAATTTGGCTTAAACTGCTTTCAGTAGTTTAGTAGTTACTGACCCCGTTTAGTTATTAACAGCTATCAGTTTAGTGTAAACAGCTATCTGTTTAGGGTAAACTGGTTCCTGTTCAGTGTACCTCGCGTAAGAGTTTTTGTGGTTTCTATTACAAATCTCTTAATTTCCAAAATAGAACTTAGCGTTTTTATGCTCATCGTTCCGACATCGTGATCTTGGCCGCTTCGGAGTTAGATCTGCCACCGCTTGCATACAGATAATACGAAGAAGCGGTCATCAGTAGAGGAGCCACAGCCTAGCTGCAAGCAGGAGCCGCCGGAATACAGCAGGAGCTAGAAACATCCAGGACACCGCCACCGCCAACTACAGGATCGACGTCGGGTAAAGTAATAGGTATCAGTTTAGTAAAAATATTGTTTTAATTTTAATTTATTTGTTTTATTTTAACACTTGACTTCCTCCTTTTTCTATTTGGGTCTCTGATTTCCAAGCCTTGTATCCTCGGGGTGTGAGGCTGCACTTCGGCGGAGACCCGGCCTTGTCCTAAAACGACTATCTTTCTTTTCTTAGTTCAATTTCTAAACTTCCACTAACAACAACCGCAATGGTTAAGCACGATCTCTACCGTGCTACCGTAACGGTGGTATCCCCAACTTTCGACGCCGCCCGTCTACCTACACCGACACTCACCACACACACATACGCACACACCCTCGCCTCTCCACCGTCATCCTCATCTACGCGCTCCCACTCAAACACCTCGTCCATTTCCACCTAATCAGCACACTCCTACATTTCAACACGCTCCACCTCCTCTACAAAACCACACAAACCCGCACACACATAGAACCCTCACACACACATACATACACAAACCCGCTCTCTTACCCACACCCGCGGTCCACGCATCGCGACCTTCACCGCTTCGGAGTTAGATCTGTCACTGCTTGCATACAGATAATACGAAGAAGCGGTCATTAGAAGAGGATCCACAGCCCAGCAGCAATCAGGAGCGGCAGGATACAGCAGAGTAACACGAAGAACAGAAGCATTCAGGACACCTCCAACGCAAGGATCGACGTCGGGCAGTAAGCAATAGGTATCGGTTAATAAAAAATACTTTTTTCTTTTAATTAATTTACTGTTTTATTTTAACATTTGTTTTCCTCCATTTCTGCACCTCGACAGAAACCCAGTCTTGGGCTAAACACATTTTTTTTTATTTTTTCCTTATTTTATTTCCGCTAATTTACTAACAACAGTCGTGATGGTAAATCACAGTCACCACCGTGCAACATTCATGGTTGTGTCCCCAACCACCGACGCCGCCCGTCCACCTACACATACACACATACGCACACAACCTCGCTTCATCTAGTTCCACCTCATCCACACACTCCTACATCCTTACATGTTCTACCATCTCCACAAAACCTTAAACACCTTCATACAAACCACCTAAAACTTCGCGGACACATAAACCTGCCCTCCTACTTACACCCGCCCAGCAACCTGTACCCACCGTGATTCCCACACCCACTATCCCCAATCCTAATCCTACCCGCTCTCAATCCCCTATATATTGCATTCGCAATATACCCAGATCCACCACTTCCAATAAAACCCTGTTTAACTCCTTGAAATCCCCTAACCTTCCCTTGTTCCCTTAACGTTCAACCACAACCATACCTGTCTCTTAGTGACCTCCTCTCACTTGCCGGATTTTACACAGCTTAGGCTGCAACAGGACTTAGGAGATCCCACCGTTACCCTAACCAAACTTTCCAGTCCCTGTCCCTCCAACTCCACTCCTAGACGCCCTTCCTGAGTGATTCGTCACGTAGATAAGGATATCCTATCCAAAGATATCCGGGGTGCGATCGATCTTCTACGCGTGAGCAAGGTCGTTCGTATCACGTCTAAGGTCACGAACACTCCCACATCCCAATCCAAAACCATCCTCGACTTCCTCCTCGCACGCGGTGTCGTTATCTTCGTGAGACACTGCCGTTTCGAGTCCTCTCTTATCCCACAACCTCTCCACAGGTATTGCTCCACCTGCACGCAAGTAGGGCATACCGCTGAGGAATGTCCTACCCGCTCCATCCGTTGCCCCAACTGTGGCGAAAGTCACAGCTTCACTTTCTGTAAATCTTCCGCCAATCCAAAGTGTAACAACTGCAGGAGCACACCCTTCCTACTCCTTTAAGTACCTGAAGCGACGAGAACCTCCCAGTTCCCCGTCGAAGATGGCAATACTTCTCCCCATCCTGTCTTGCGAAGAGTCCGACTCGGAAGACAACCCATCCCTGACACAGAGCCCCTCTTCATTAAACACTTCTTGCATGTCCTCGCCCACACCCTTCTTAGCATGTTTCCGGACCGGAGAAATAAGGTCAATCGTGTGCTAGATTTGCTATTCCTTTCCTACTTCTAACGGAGTATCGGCGTCTGGGTATCCAGCACGCGGACGGCGGTCTCCGTAATCCGATTACCCAACCCTTAAATTCCTCCAAAATGGATATCCTAGCAGGGACCGTTAATGCCAGGGGCGTTCGTCGGAAACGCTCCTTACTTAAAAACCTCTTACACAAGCACAACATAGACATTCTTTCCATCATGGAAACGAAACTCACAAACAGATGCACACTTAACTTTGGCACACATCACGCTTTCCTAAATAGCAGCCATCACGCAACCGACCTCGTAACTGAAAATTACTTCCCATCGATTCCATTTCAACTTCCTGCGCACCTACAGCATCTCGAATGCGTTGCTGTGATGGTGCACTTTCTCACGACGATCGTCTTCATTTCATATTAGAACCCGCGATAACAGGCCACTACACCATATCCGAAGACTTTTTAATTTACACGTCCAACCTCCATAATGCGGTCATCCTAGGTGATTTCAACGCCCGCCACACCCAATTCGGTGACCCTAGAAGTAATAACAACGGTATCAGGCTATCATCAGCTTTGTTACAGTTGCCGCTTTTGCGCAGTAACACAGCCTACATACTTCAAGCATCTAGGTACCTCAATAATAGACCATATCAATGTATGAGAACCCATAGAACACTATTTCGATCGTGAGTGCTTTCTAGGCACCACGATCACCTTAGATAATTTACCACTACTGCTCAAAACTTCATTTTGTGTAGAACTCCCAGCACCTCTTCAATATACAGTCATTAAAATTTTTTGGAAAGCAGACTGTAATTACGGAAGCGGTCGATATCTCTGTTCCATTAAAAAACATCGACATTTCCCGCAATCCGCTCCCACGACACATCGTGAACTGGATCAAAGAGAAAATACGAATCTATCGTCAACTCTTGCGATCTAGGGATGCGGCTCTGAAGACCGAATACAATCGCCTTAACGCCTTAATCAGGCGAAAAGCAAACAAACACGCCGAAGACTCCTGGACCAAATCCACCTCCCAGTTAGGTTACACAAATGGAAAACTCTTCTGGCAACAGTTCGATAGACTGACCAGAATAAAGGTAAACCCTAAATCCCACCTAACCGACCTTCAGTGAAACCTAATCTCCTACGACCGAGGAAAGGCCAACTTCTTCGGTCTCCACCTCCAACATATTTTCCAATCCCTAGATGATCCTCAGTTCGATAATCGGTCTAAGGCATTCCTTGAGAGTCGCCTTGAAGAATTCCGCAACCTTAACCTTCCGGAAATCCAACTCGATAACGAGAATCCTCTTTTTCCCCCATCACTCCTGCCCAGGTCAACGCTTACTTGAAAAAGGGAAGAAATTCAGCTCCAGGTCATAACGGCCTAAACCGTAAAATCCTCCGGCACCCACCCGACCCAGCCCTCTAATTACTCTCCGACATTGACAACAAATGCCTAACCTTATCACACTTCCCGACGGACTGGAAATCGGCCTCCACCGTCATGATATTCAAACCCCACTCCGACTTAACCACACCTTCCTCCTACAGACCTATCGCCCTCCTGAGTTGCCTCGGAAAATGCTTCGAGCAGATTCTATCCAAGCGACTTAGGGACCACCTCGAATTCAACGAACTCCTTCCCAACAGGCAATTTGGTTTCCGTCCCAACCGAACGTGTAACGATCCCTTATTGAAACTGCTTACGGAAACCACAAAAGCATTCATTCACAAGCAATGCAATCTGGCTGTTTCTGGGCATTAACCAAGCATTTGACAGGGTATAGCACGCCGGTCTCACACAGATGATCCGAACCTCAACATATCCGACCCTTGCTCCAAATTCCTACTCTCGTACCTAACTAATCGGTCAGTTTAAGTCAAAGTAGGAAACTCCTTCGATCCTTTTCAACCTACTGCAGGCGTACCGCAAGGCTCTGCCTTAGCCCCGATTTTTTACACTGTCTTCGCATCCGACATTCTCGAAGTTACACAACCCGGAGTAGTCGTTTCGCAGTTTTCGGATAAATCCGCCTTCTGGGCGATTAATCGGAACAGCTGAACGGCGAACCGGTGGAGAGTCTTTGTCAATCCTACCAAAACTCAAAAAATCCAAACACACCTGCAAACCATACATACGCCCTGTTATGGATTTCCGAGCACCCATATACACTAACATAAACCCTAATGACTTCCCCTCTGTCGCTTCCCGTGAACTCCGAATACTCAGACGCATACACAGGTTACCTTGGAGGTACTCTAACAACCTCTCAATATAACACTGAGATAATAAAAACACTGCAGAGAAACTTTGCACACAAAAGAATCTTTGGCGACACAATCCCAACCCGAGAGATTCTTACCACTCCTTATAACTACCGTTTTCCTAAATTCCCACGGAAAAAACCCAAACTGAAACCCCCCTCCCTCCGCGACCTCTTTGGCGACCTCCCGAGGAGATAGAAGAATCCCTAGATAATGTTCCATATGCCCTCGTCTATTCGATGACTACCTAGCATGATAGCGGCAAACGAATCGGATTAACCACACTAACCACACTACACCCCACTAAACAACTCGCTCTCTTAAACCAATTACTACAAATATTCAAATAAGTCTAAATCCTTTTTTCTTTTCTTTACACCAAAAATAACTACACCTCATAATTGTAAACTATACAATAGCACAAAATATCGCAACACCGACAAGAATGGATTGACCAGGGCTGAAGAGGAGAAGGACTCCTGAACAGTTTACGAAAGAGACTATATATATATATATATATATATATATATATACATATAAAAGCTATAAACAAGTAAATACTAACCATACGCATGCGCATATTAAAAAAATGAATAAATAAATAAATAAATTCATTCTCTTCTCTTTCAAGAACAACCAGCCTGATCCTCATATCTTTCGAGAAACCAGCCTGATCGGTTTCCTAATAAACCAGAACGCCTGAATCTAACTTATAAGTACACAACCAGTACACATTCTCGCCTCCTGGTGTCAAAACCTTGGAGACGGCACACACAACCAAATTATACCCCGCAATACTCGCAGGTTCTCCAACCGTGCGTTTTTGTACCTTCTCTGCACGCGTTGGCCAACCGACATAGAGTGGACTTAACCCTTTCCCGAGTTGTCGATTCTCCCTCTTCAAGCTATTGGTGCCAACCGTACTGCTAACCCTCACAGCTTAGGCGAAAGCCCGAAGTTATCCTGTACAACACTTGTTTTAATCAGAATAATCAAACCCATTATAACCATACAAAATACGACACAATTAAGATTCATCCTGTATATATCAGAAAAGTATTTTATTTCCTGTTCATTTTACGTTATTTATTTTCAAAAACAAATTTCGTTCCTGTCATTGTACGAAAACATTTTAATTTTCCTGTTTAAGTAATCGTAAAATTTATATTCTTTAAAATAAATTTTACATTATAAACTTTCATAAACACTAATTCCATTGAAAAGAAAATTGATAAGCATATTATTTTATGCTTACATCAGTTAATTTTATTTGTTTGATAAAAGTCGCATTAGCGTAACAAAACGTAGTTTTGCGAATTTAATCTTTTAATAAAAAGGTGAAGTTTTCATTCTCTTATTGAAATCTAATCATTTCAATAGACAAAATTACAATTAAAGAAAATAAATATGGCCATTGCCCATTTACTATTATTAAAATCTAATAGGGATTAGGTTTAATTGCTTAATTAAATATTAATAAAGAAAACTCACCTATTAAATAATACAATAAATAAAAATCGAGATAGATACGCACGCCAATTGGAAAATTACAATGAACTCTAAATGTTTTCATACTCTTTAAATCAATGAGAACCGAAACCACAACACTTACACACATAGAAAAAACACCCCAATTTATTAAAAACGCCCCTTAATAAAATAAATACATTTTGAATTGATAAACATCGGTTATAATCAATGTCTGCCATCTTCATTTCTCCAGACGGCCGACAACAATCTCCAAACCCCCTAGTTTTCAGATATAAGTTCAAACACACTTATTAATAATAAAACTTAATAATTATCAATTTATGAAGGATTTGATATTGTGCTGCAAAAAAAAACCTTGTAAAAAGTAATTATTTGATTACAGACAATCAGAGGGAATACCATACCAGCTACACCATTGCCAGGGGATTTGCCTAATCTGCAGGCGATCCCAGCCCAGAATTATTTTTCATTTATTTTAATTTATTTCAGTTCGAATTATATTTTTGTTTTATTTTTTAAACTTGTATCATTATAGCAGTATTCATACTAAATAAATGCCTGTTTAGTTTGATTGTGCTGTAAAACTGTATTTAAATAAAAGAATTCACCCCAGCTCCCGACCGAGCGAACCGTGGTCAAAAATATATAAAAATTTATTTTTATAATACCCCTTTATAAAAGATGGTGTTATACGCTTTTCATAAGCTACTTATTTTACACTATAGTTAAGCCACATGATAAATACGCCACTTAGGCTATGTTTTTTTTTTTTATGATTGTGGACCTGAACAGGCTAAATAAGGCCTATCGTGCTAAAGCACTTAGGAACACTTACGAGGATGGATAGAGGGATAATGAATTGCCAATAGATGCCTATGAAGAGCTACCTTAAATTTTCTCATATCATAAGTGAGAGGAAAACAGGAACTAGGGAGATCATTCCAGAGTTTAGGAGCCGTGTAGAAAAATGTGGATTGCGCCCGTTTGGTACCACAAGTGGAGATTTGTACTGCATACTGATGATGTGAATGAGCGAACCGAGTGTTTCTCGCAAAGATAGCCGGAGATGGTATCAAAGAATGTAATTCACCAGCACAATAGCCGTTGTAATAACGATAATACAAAGAAAGAACTGAAACCATCCTTCTATGCTCAAGGGACTGTATGTGAGAAGTTAAGGACGGGTCATTTATAAGCCTAATCGCTCTCTTTTGAATACGATCAACGATATCGAGAGCGTATTGGGGAGCACTAACCCAAAGGTGAGAATTATATTCCAGATCAGGCCGAATTTGGGCCTTATACAGCAGAAGGAGTTGTCGAGAGGTAAAGTACTGCTTAGATCTGTACAAAAAGCCTATTTTACGAGCAGCTGTTTTGGTAGCTGACAGAAGATGGTCAACCCATGAAAGATTTGAAGATACAGTCATACCCAACAGAGTAATAGAGTCTGAAAACTTAAGAACTGAGCCATTCATACTTACAACAGAAATGATCGATCTTTTTGGCGGACATAAGGCAACACTGAGTTTTGTTAGCATTAAATTTAACTAGATTATTGCTTCCCCATTCGAGAATACGTTGAATGTCTTTGTTGATTGAATTTGCCATTTCAGCTTTAATTTCTTGATTTGACATAGAAGGTGGATTATCACTATGAGTAGACTGAGATGAACTACAGTGAAGAGTGCTATCCTCAGCAAAGCAATGGATGGGGTTAGTTGTTGAAGAAATAAGGTCGTTTATGTACAGCAGAAAAGTGTAGGCGCTATAACGGATCCCTGTGGTACGCCCGCGTTAATGCTAACTTCTTTTGAAAAAAGCCATCAACTACGACACGTATTCGTCTTTTATCAAGGAAACTAGAAACCCAGTTGATGAGCGTATCATTTAACCCACACGAGGTGAGTTTGGCAACTAAACACTTATGCCAAACTTGGTCAAATGCCTTTGAGATATCTAAAGCGACTACAACTGTTTCACCGGACTGCTCTACTGTATTGTTCCAAACTTGGGTCACATATGAAAGAAGATCGCCTGTTGAACGACTTTGCCTAAACCCATATTGGTGGCCACTAAGGAGTTTGTTAGTTTCAAGGAACGTGAGCAGTTGCTGATTGATGGCTTTTTCCATGATTTTAGACAAAATGGAAGTGATGGCAATTGGTTTGTAATTTGAGGGATTGGTCTTATCACCTTTTTTGGGAATAGGTTGAACATTTGCTAACTTCCATGATGAAGGGAATTCGCCAGAAGATATATATATATCGTATAGAGCTTAGATAGGACTGGTACTAGTTCGGGGGAACATTTCTTTAAGACAATAGCTAGGATACCGTCTGGGCCAGTCGCCTTATTGAGATCAAGCCTACTGATGATCGATTCCAAGAGCTTGTCAGGGGGGGAAATGAAGATGTTCGAAAGTTTTTACTAATGGCTTTTGCTAAAGACCAAAATTTACGACTGCCTAAAGGAGATGTAGCTATTTCATTGCATTTTCGTTGTTCGAACAACTTTTTAGTTTTAGTGATGACACTTTTGCAGATATTTCTAGCACCAACGTATTCTACATGACTGTCAACCGATTTATTAGATTTCCATTTAATGTAACATATATTTTTTAAAGATATTGCATCAGAACAAGCCTTATTGAACCAGGGTTGGGAACGTGAATGACCTACACGGTACTGTTTTTTCGGAATTTCCCATGAGGATGACTTCAGATACTGAAAGAGCGATGTCCGAAGAAGAGAACGACTTAAAACAATATTCACGCCATGGAAAGATTGCAAAGAAATCCCGTAAATCACTCCATCGAACTGACTTAAAACACCACAAGTTTCTATCGGTTTTGCGAACAACAGTGGAATTAGGTACAGTAGAAATGATTTTTATTAGACAATGGTCGGAAAGACCTAAAGGCGAAAGAACGGAAGTTTTATAAACAAGAGGGTTTGATGTAAGAAAGAGATCTAGAAGACGTGGAGTATGGTTAAGGTTATCAGGGATTCTTGTGGGTTCAGAAATCATTTGTGTGAGATCACATGAAATAGCAAATGTTTCTGCACTATGACCAGCGGATTTGTAGTAGATGAAAACTGAAGCCAATTAGAGTTATGAACATTGAAATCGCCTACAAATGAGATATCGCAAGATGGAAACTGAGACAGGAGATAGTCAACTTTCATACTAAGGTAATCGAAGAAGTCTTGAAAGTTACTGTCATTAGGAGACCTATAAATGCAACAGTAGAATTTCACAAAATTAGGACCAGAATGTTTAAACCAAATCACGTCAAAATTTTTATTTTCTAAGGAAGAAACCCTCTTGCAAGCAATTCTGTCCTTGATGTAGGCACATACGCCTCCTTTATATCGAAAGTTAGAGTGAAGGTGGTATTGAGGAAATTGCAAGTCGGGCGACTCGGAGCTTTCAGAGGAGACTTGTGTTTCAGATAGAAACAATATATCAGGTTGTAATTGTTCAAGATGTTGGTGAATAGCATTAAGATTAGACCTGATACCGCGGATGTTGCAGTAGTGAATCAAAATGTATGCCTAGTTATACATTTTTGAATAATAATTCAACAAGACATCCTAATTTGTAGTTACTAATAATGCATATCTAACAAACACAGTTTTGTATGTATTTATATATGAAAATGCAAACACAAGTTGGGTATATCGCAAACTGAATGCACTTTATACATTTAGATGCACAAACACATTTACACAATGTCAATTCCAAGCGCGATACGGTGTTGAGTTTAGGTACATAAACATGCTGGTTTCATATAAATACTAGCGTATTGACAAACATAGAAGTTGGAACACAGGCATACGCCAATAACTTTTTCTGCTAACGTAAGAGAAATGGTTATCTTAAGAGATTTGACACAATAGGCGTAAAGGAATTGTTTTAATGCATATCGGGATACGTCTATTACGGATGA
This sequence comes from Vesta saturnalis, assembly GCA_036346205.1. NCBI lineage: Eukaryota > Metazoa > Arthropoda > Insecta > Coleoptera > Lampyridae > Vesta > Vesta saturnalis. The sequence goes on from JARFJB010002086.1 coordinate 105,618, forward strand.
AAGGTTTTGTAACAAATGAGTTAGGCAAGGGTCAAAGACCCTAACTTACATATACTCAACATTATTCCGGTGTAAAGTGACCACACGAAGGCATCACTTCTACAAATGGCTAAGTTTCTAGCTACGTACGGAAATTTGTAGTCACCAACTTAATCACTGCAGAGGACACGAACACTGCTATTATACAAAAGGGAGCACTAAGGTAGATGGTGAAGCTGCAATTAACTTATTTAATAAGTTAAGCTCGAAAAATTTCTAAAAATTTTATTTGTATTACAAGCACTTTATTTTCTCGGTTACATCATAGCTACTTCACATTTTCCTCGGAAATAAAGTTTTTACTACCTAAACTTCTTTCTACCATAAACGTGATATGTTCATACATTCTGTGTAATTCTGTACAATTTCTTATTCATCTTCTTTTAAAAATAGAAACATCGTTTCCTCCCACATTAATTATGCTTTTCAAAGTTTAAAAATTCCTAAAATATCCGATACGGAGACACGAATAAGAAAAAAAACGAAATATTCAGTTTTATAGACTTATAGAGTTAGGAAAATGGTTATAAGCTTTGGGATTCGTTTATTTTTTATAAAAGAGTAACCCACCTACTCACAATTGTGTTAAAATAATAACATAAGCCACAAGTTATATAGACGAACATAGAACAACGGTCGACATAAAAAGAGAAACTGGTGGGTTAAGCAATAACATTCTCAAGTAATTTAAGGTTTGTTAAAATATTGCGACACATTATTCTAGGTGCGTAAGTTAATCCTGCTCTTACTTATCTGCTTGATGTGTGCTTAAGGGTTGGAATGTAATCCAAATGGAATTTTGCGCCTTTATTTTACTGAAACGAAACTGGAAACGATTCGAGATAGCTGCAACGCTCACAAGCTGACAAATATTAAACTTTTCACACTAAATTTTCTAACAAGCACCACTACGCTGTATCTGTCAGCTGAGAAAGATTGATGTGAAAAATATTGTTATGTATGCACTTAATATACGGCTTGAACCTAAATCTGGTTTGCGTAAACTTTCAAGTAAAAAAGAAATCTGGCACGTTCCAAGCCATCTGTGCTGTGATACGATAACAGTTATAATGCTACTACCTTCCTCTTGCAAGAATTGGTAATTTTATTATCGAGTTTTAATATTTAATGATCTACGAATTGCTTGTTTACTCGACTTAAAATTTGAAAATTCTCAAGTGGAAGCCTCATTAAAAGTTAAGAACGAATTAATAGAAACTCGTTTTTGCAAATTGTAAATTTAGACACAAAACTAAATGTGCATACTTCTCGTTTTTTTTTGTTCCGTTTTCAAAAACTCCTCATTTGGTTCAACTGCTTTGAGCGTTTTCCAATTGTTTGCAATCATTCTCATTTCGTTCATGTTACGTGCTCGATTCCATTTCAAAAGGTACTTTTATCCATATTCAATATTAGATGCAAAACTGACGCTCTATAAAAGGGACGCGGATTCTTTTTCATATAGTTAAATGAAGTGTACTTCTATAAGACATTTTTTAAACGCTTTTTTTTATTGTACTCATCTAATCTGTATTTTAATCGAAAATAGTAACATTGTACAATAATTACCTTCTTACAGCAACGAACCGTAAAATGTGTTATGACACCAAAATGTATTGTTTACGAGATTTTATACAGGATGAGCCACTAAGCTGGAGATATTAGTCACCAAAATATTATGTTTGAGCACATCATGCCTGATATGAATGTGGCTGGCTAAAATTTTATTCCGAAAGGACTCCGCACCCAAGTAATGGAAAAATGGCGACTGGCTAAATTTTATGAAACTTTGGTATGTTGTTGTACTCGATTTAATAACCAAAAGTGTCAACAGGCTCAACTCAATCCTATGACTAGTTTTCGAGATACAGGGTGTTAAAGTTGAAAAATGACCAGTTTTTCGGAATTTGTATTTTCAAATTTAAGAGCTAGATTGCATTTCTGTTACATAAATACGTTTACTGCGTATTTAAGTAATACATTAGTAAATACATACAATTCAAAATATTTATAACTACAGGGTGATTCACAAATGTATGAAGGTAGTTTTTTGCAGAAACTCACTATTTTCAGTATAACTTCAGGGAACCATTTTTTCAAATCCAATATGGTATTTTGACGATAAAATGTTGCACAAAAAATATTTATTATACAAGGTGTTTTATAGAATGAACCACAATATACAATTATTTCATTATGACTAATTCAAAACGCTGTACTTCCGAATTGATTTTTGAGAAAGTTGATACCATTAATATATTTGTATATATAAACTTCAATATGTACAGGGTGATTTATTGTATTTTAAGAAAAATACAAAAACACTGGATGGTATTTAAAAATTTCTTCAGCTAAATGTAACTATTTTTTATTATGAATTTTAAATCCAATACTATGACCAGTTTTCGAGATACGAGGCGTAAAAATTCAGAAATGTTGTATTTATTTATTTATTTTTTCTTATTTAAACTGAAAAGCTAAATTGATTTTATGTTACCTATATAAGTGTAAGCTTAGTTCGATGTCATTAAAAGTTCCAAAAAAAAAATATTTACTGCTATTCACGAATTATGTATAATAGATTTTTGCAACACTTACTATCTTTAGAATTTTGCCATATATATTTTATTTCTTAAAGTTTATATCTACCCACTCACAATTTCGCAATCTATACTGTTCATACAGGGTGGACCATAAAGGCATACTATCAGCCACCAAAAATAAATAGGCTTTGAAATTATTACAACGATACCTTGTATTTCTTGTGTGACTTTTATATTAATTTCATAATATTACATTAAGTACGCATGAACATAATATATTACCTACAAAATATATCACACCTTGTTCCGATATACGTACCAAGATTTTATAAACTAGGCAATATAGATAACACTTATTTATTTTTTTATATAGGTATACCCTAAATACTTGGTGCTTGCCTGTTTTGTAAAGGCAAGTATTTTATAATTGTATCTCCAGCACCAGATATGCAAATGCAATAGTTGTCTCTAATTGAATTTTTTTATTACTATCATTATCAAACACTATCCAGATCGTATATTTTAAGGGGTTTCGAAATCTCGAAACTATCGGCAATCAGGTTCATGAATAAGTTCGTTTATTTCTATTGAGTGACTTTCTTCCCTTTGGAAAGTGGCATGAATATTGGGCGGCTATGTATGGATGACGGTATAGACCTGTTACCTATCGAAAATGGTATTTTGAAGATAAAATATTGCACAAGTATTTATTACACCGGGTGTTTTACAGAATGAGCCACAATAAACAATTATTTTCTTTATGACTTAATTCAAAACGCTGTACTTCCGAATTGATTTTTGTGAAAGTTGATACTATTAATATATTTGTATATACAAGCTTCAATATGTACAGGGTGGTTTATTAATTTTAAGAAAAGTATAAATTCTTAACTATCGGCAATCAGATTCATGAATAAGTTCGTCTATTTTTATTGAGTGACTTTCTTCCTTTTGGAAAGTGGTATGAATATTGGGGGGCTAAGTATGGATGACGGTATAGACCTGTTACGTTTTCTAAATATTGTACGACGACCTGTCTATGGTTTAATCTATTACATTTCCTACGTCGACGCAATATATTTTCCGTTTCCACGCGCAATTGAACAAAGTTATTTTCACCTAATTACCTTCCAACCTACATATACATAAGTAGGTGCAGAAGGTTATGCAATCGACTTTTTTTTAACAAGAGCTAAATCAACTTATTAGCTCATTTTACAACTTGTGGCCAAGTTTCGCCAAGATCGGCCATCATGTCTGGATGTGAGTGTGTGTGTGTGTGTGTGTGTGTGCGTGCGTGCGTGCGTGCGTGCGTGCGTGCGTGCGTGCGTGCGTGCGTGCGTGCGTGCGTGCGTGCGTGGCGTGCGTGCGTGCGTGCGGTGCTGCGTGTGCGTGCGTGCGTGCGTGCGTGCGTGCGTGGTGCGTGCGTGTGCGTGTCGTGCGTGTGGCGTGCGTGCGTGTGCGTGTGCGTGTGCGTGTGCTGTGCGTGTGCTGTGCGTGTCGTGTGCGTGTGCGTGTGTGCGTTGGTGGTGTGTGTGCGTGTGCGTGTGCGTGTGCGTGTGGTGCGTGTGCGTGGTGCGTGTGCGTGTGCGTGTGCGTGTGCGTGCGTGGCGTGCGTGCGTGGTGCGTGTGCGTGTGCGTGTGCGTGTGTGCGTGTGCGTGTGCGTGCGTGCGTGTGCGTGTGCGTGTGCGTGTGCGTGTGCGTGTGCGTGCGTGCGTGTGCGTGCGTGCGTGTGCGTGCGTGCGTGTGCTGTGCGTGCGTGTGCGTGGTGCGGTGTGCGTGTGCGTGTGCGTGTGCGCTGTGCGTGTGCGCTGTGCGTGTGCGTGTGCGTGTGCGTGTGCGTGTGCGTGCGTGTCGTGTGCGCGTGTGCGTGTGCGTGTGCGTGTGCGTGTGCGTGGCGTGCGTGTGCGTGCTGCGTGTGCGCGTGTGCGTGGTGTGCGTGTGTGCGTGTGCGTGCGTGCTGTGTGCGTGTGCGTGTGTCTGTGCGTGTGCGTGTGCGTGTGCGTGTGCGTCTGTGCGTTGTGCGTGCGTGTGCGTGTGTGTCGCGTGCTGTCGTGTGCGTCGTGCGTGCGTTCGCCGTGCGTCGTGCGTCGTGGCTGTGCGCGTGCGTCGTGGTCGTGTGGTCGTGTGTCGTGTGCGTGTGCGTGTGGTGTGCGTGTGCGTGTGCGTGTGTCGTTGTCCGTGTGTGTCGTGCCGTGTGCGTGTGTCCGTGTGTCGTGTGTCTGTGCCGTGGTCCTGTGCTCTGTCGCGTGCGCGTGCGTCGTGCGCTGTGCTGTGTGTCGTGTGTCGTGTGTCGTGTGCGTGTGTCGTGTGCGTGTGCGTGTGCGTGTGTCGTGTGTCGTGCCGTGCGTCGTGTGTCCGTGCGACCGTGTTCGAGTGTGTCCGTGGCGCGTGCGTCGTGCGTCGTGGTCCGTGTGTCTGTGCGTCTGTGCGTCTGTGGGTCTGTGCGTCTGTGCGTCTGTGGGTCTGTGGTCTGTCCGTCTGTTCATCTGTGAGTTTGTGCGTCTGTGTGTCTATGCGTCTGTGCGTTTGTGCGTTTGTGCGTCTGTGTGTATGTGCTCCTGTACGCCTGTGCATTTGAACGTCTGTGGGTATGTGCGTCTGTGCGCCTGTCCGCCTATTCACCTGTGCTCCTGTGCGCCTGTACGCCTTTGCGCATGTGCGCCTGTGCGTCTGTGTGTCTGTGTATCTGTGTGTCTGTGTGTCTGTGTGTCTGTGTGTATGTGTGTCTGTGTGTCTGTGTGTCTGTGTGTCTGTGTGTCTGTGTGTCTGTGTGTCCGTGTGTCCGTGTTTCCGTGTGTCCGTGTGTCCGTGTGTCCGTGTGTCCGTGTGTCCGTGTGTCCGTGTGTCCGTGTGTCCGTGTGTCCGTGTGTCCGTGTGTCCGTGTGTCCGTGTGTCCGTGTGTCCGTGTGTCCGTGTGTCCGTGTGTCCGTGTGTCCGTGTGTCCGTGTGTCCGTGTGTCCGTGCGTCCGTGCGTCCGTGCGTCCGTGTGTCCGTGTGTCCAGTGTGTCCGTGTGTCCGTGTGTCCGTGTGTCCGTGTGTCCGTGTGTCAGTGTGTCCGTGTGTCCGTGTGTCCGTGTGTCCGTGTGTCCGTGTGTCTGTGTGTCTGTGTAACTTTTTTCAATATCTGAGTAACAATTAATTTTACAAGAAAAAGTGTAGACATATTAAAGGAAATTTAATTTTACGTAGGGTTTCTTCATAAAGTTTATGAATATAACGCAAAGTAAGTCTAAAGAATATATGAAAATATTTAAACTGTACTATTGATGTTTTATAGAAAAGGGCGGCTTTGTAATTTTTTTAAGTTGGTATCTATTTATGTCTATTAATCAGTTTTTGAAATTAAATTTTTGTTTTTACAGTGTTGCCTGTTTTCGTTGTGGAAGTATGAAACAGGTTGCATAGTTACACAAAAAAAATTGTAATTAAAATTATTTCATTTGAATTCGTCAAACGTCTGTTTGACATGGCTCAATGTTTTTTTTTTCACTGTTGCTTATTTTCGTATTGAACTTCTTATAAAAGAGGTTGCATAATTATCTTGAAACAGGGTTATCAAAATTATTACATTTTTTAATTTCATTTTGTAGGTTGGGAGGTCGTGTGGTGATATTTTTTTTTTCAGCATTTGAATAACAAATCGATGTTATTTTAGCAAAAGGGCGAACGCGCCATTTTGATGTTTTGAGAAAAACGAAAAAAAAACTGTTTTGGGATAATCCATACGAACAAATGAAGGGAAATTTAATCCAAGTTTTTCAATTCCATCCTAAGATAAGTAATCAATTGAAATAAATGAAGAAATTAGCTTAAAAATTTCATTTTTGTGGATATTCGTTCTTTTTCCAGAATGTTAATATTGGAAGTAGTGTGTTGGCCCACGTTCGTCCTTTTCTTAAAATAACACACTTTGGCAAAAGGACGAACATTGGGGCAACACACTACTTCAACAGTATTAATACTATGAAAAAAAGACGAATATCAAAAATGTTGTATATTACTCACCTAAATACCCGATAAATTAATGTATAGAATAATAACAAAAATAATGTTAATTAAGGTAGCAAATAATGTATAAGATAATAATACTGTGTATCTAATTATTATCAGGTATAAGGATTTCATCTTCTTCATCCGTTTCTGGAAGCCTATCTTCCACGTTTAGTCTGATCGGCATAGACAGGAGTTCGTGGTGATAACGTAGAGGTATAGCTCCATTTGTGCACAATGTTCTCAAACCATTATATTTTTTTGCAGCTGTTGGAAGTTTCACCTTATACGTGGCTGTGGCGAGATTTTGTTTGCATAGTTGCTTCTGGCTATATTTTCGGACAAGCAAATGTTGATCATCATAGAGTCTTGCGAATATGACTTTTTACAAATAAAACTATGTGGAGTGTCTTTACTAAAGAAAGCTCTTCGGGTCACTCTCATCTTTACTATCATTCCGCATTCAGTTTTAAAGGCCTTGGGAAATCTGTGCTCGGTAAATGCTTTGAAAACTAATAAATCCTCATGAGTGAAGGTTAAGACGAGCGTTTCCTGTAATTGTTGGCCATTCTGATGGTGCATAAATGATTTTTGTTTTTATGTGTTCGTTCAATTGTCCCATGAACTGAATCTACAGGCATATAGGAGTGCCCGGGAAGTAGATAATTGCTGGATATTTTTTCCAAATTGACTGAAGATTGTTGGAACGATTGGATAAGGCAGAGCTTTTGATGATTTTTGTTTTGTCCTGAGCAACTGTCGCAGTACAGTAAAAGCACTTTTACATCACTTGTCTCATCTATATGACGCAGATATTTATACATAATCGTACAAATCTCATTTTCACGTCGTTTGGCGTCACATTCTCCACATAAATAACATTTAACGTTTCTGGTAACACTTTCATAAAACGTCAGGTTATAAATCGCATACTTACTGTAAAATCCTAGCAAAAAATTGTTGTCATTTGGGGTACCTAAGACCTTTTGCAAAGCAAAACTAGTCCACAAAATAGTAGGTTCATTGTGCCCTTTTTCCTTATCAGGCGTTTGTAACCTCTTTTTCCTTTATATGTTTATTGTACTCATTTTGTTGGTTTTCATCTGCGTTATCTTTATTATCGATATTATTCTGTTTTTCGCACGTGAGCGCACTTTTTTTTTCTAGGTACATGAAAACCTATATTAAATTCTTTTTAAGTATGTTTTTGAAAACTTGCAGACTAACCTTGCATTTTGTGTTACTTTCCGAGGCAAGGCAGACATACGATACGAGTTCGTAACATTTTTTATTTCGGTTGACAAATATTTTCATGTGGTATCTTTCCTGCAATAATGTGATGGAACTGCCGGTAGTTTATTGATAAAAGCAATAGCATCGTCAGCAGGTGTTTTATTTTTTGGGCAATGTTTCCCACATTCATTGATTTTCGAAGTCTTAATATCACTTTTGTTGTTCTCGCTGTAACGGAGAAGTTTATCTGTTACATCAAGCGTATTCGAGAAAGATCGCCTGCAAACTTTCAATTTTTGTTGTTGTTTTGGAAGATAATAATATCTAGAAAGAGACTTTCGGCTTTCTGACTTGATCTTTCTTCTTTTTACCTCATGAATTTCACAATTAAGTAAAAAATCCCTTTGTCTTTGATGATTAAGTGACCAGTAGTATACAAAAACAGATTTTCTGCCATGTTCACTAAATTCATTACACTCAGTCCATCGAGTTTCACACGGGTTTTGTTTCATTTGCCTTTTCAACTTAGGTATATTTCTGTGTCCTATGTAAGTTTCACCTTTTACTTTTTTAAGTTTTCGAACTTCTCTTCCATTTTCCTTTGGTGCCACATTGTTCTGCATTTTCGTCATGAGATACAGAATTATTTTGAGTACTTTCTGGGATGTTATCGCTCGCTATTTTATCCACAGATGAATCATGATTTAAATCGGCCATTACTCTAATCTTCTGAGATAATAGGCTTTCATCATCAGAGTTGATACAGGTTGTTGGTGCTTCAAGGAATAATTTATTATTAAATAGAAAGCTATACTCAGTAAAGCTTAACGTACCATTAAATGTTCTAAACTTTGTAAGCAAGTTGTTTTAATATCATTATTTGTTTCTCATTCTAATTGAACAATCGCGCGTTCAAGATTGTCAAGTATCTCAGCCTCAAGTAAAATATCCATATTGCTAATATCGAATAATGGACTATGGCAAATTCCCGGTGGTTCAGTTTCTTGTAAACTAAGTGAACACTAAAAACAACACAAAACTGAGTAACTAACCTATTAAACATGCAGTGTAATAATTTAGCATAACATCCTTATTAAGTTATAATTTTTTTTTTCTTTTCTCCACTTCGCTTACAATCTGTCTATTTTTGACAATAAGTAATTTATATAACAAACATAGCAAAACATACTAACTTGCAAGGGTTGCTTCCAATGAAGTTTCCCTTTAACTAGCAGTGTGAGTGATGTCTTTACTATGTAATGTAATTATTATTCTGTTCTTTACTTATCTAATCAAATCTGTCCATTAGATTGTTTCGCTTGAAACGTTTTAGGCGTTGCACTTCACCAGTGTTTTCAAACAAATTTTTAGCAAGCACATTTGGATGCACTAGAGTTTTGGCACTATAGTTTTCACTGATTTTTTTTATTTCCTCTTTGATAGATGGAATTTGTAAGTCTCTTGTGATTACGTGATTTGGAACATACCAGGGAGTGTTAACCAGTGTTCTTAAGACCTTGTTCTGAAATCGCTGAAGAATTTCAAGATTTGAATTAGAGGCTGTACCCCACAGTTGTATCCCGTAAGTCCAAACAGGTTTTAAAATAATTTTGTACAGAAGTAGTTTATTTTCAAGTGACAATTGTGATTTTCTGCCAATCATCCAGTATATTTGTCTAAGTTTTATGCCAAGTTGCTTTCGTTTTGTAAATATGTGCTTCTTCCAGGTCAAACGCCTGTCCATGTGCATGCCAAGGTACTTTGTACCATCTGCTTGTATTATCTGTTTGCCATTCAGCGTAACTGGAGGATAGGTGCCTTTGTTTAATGTAAACGTTACATTTACCGATTTACATTCATTTGCCTTTATTTTCCAGGTGGTTAACCAAGTTTGCAACTTATTTAAATGGTCTTGAAGGTATTATGATGCAATAGCTGGATCGGCATGTGTTGCTAAGACCGCAGTATCGTCCGCGTACGTAGCTGTTGTAGTTTTGTCGGTTGTCGGCAAGTCCGCGGTGTATAATAGATACAAGATGGGTCCCAAGGTGCTGCCTTGTGGTACACCCGATTGAATCGGCACCAAATCTGTATATTCATCTTGATATTTAACTAAGAAATGTCTATGTGTTAGGTAGGAAGTAAGGATAATGACAAAAGTGTGTGGAAGATTTTGTTTTAGTTTGAACAAAAGACCTTCATGCCAAACTTTGTCAAAGGCCTGGCTGATGTCCAGAAATGCCGCCGTGCAGTAGTTCTTTTCTTCAAATGACAGATTGATCACATTCACTAGCCGATGTACTTGTTCGATAGTATTATGTTGGTTTCTAAAACCAAATTGGTGATTCGGAATCAGTTTTTTTTTATCTAGAGTTGGTTTCATTCTTATCAGCAACAGCTTTTCAAAGACTTTTGAAATAACTGGCAACAAACTAATTGGGCGGTAAGAAGCCCCTTCGTTAGGATTTTTACCAAGTTTTAATAGCATTATTATTTGTGCTATTTTCCATTGGTTGGGGAAATGTTTCAGTCTCAAAATTGCATTGAACATTTGCTGTACAGCTTTATACCCTTTAGTTGACAGTTCCTGTAACACTTTACCGGTCATTAGGTCAAAACCTGGAGCCTTTTTGGGGTTGATATTTTATACGGTATTTTTAATTTCTGTAAGACTGATGTTTTTAATGAGTAGTTTCATTTGGTATGGTGCATTAAGATATTCGCGTATCATTTGCTCTTGTTCTGGTTCATCTATACTGTTTGGTTGGAAAACTGTCGTTAAGTGGTTTACAAACGCTGTAACTTTCTCTTTGTTACTCCGATCCCATTTATTATCCTTATCTTTGATTGGTGGAACGTGAACCTGAGTCCTCTTAAGTTTTCTTGTGACTTTCCACAGAGAATAGCCTGATGCTTCTAGTGGTGATAACTCACTAAGATAGTCTTGAATGGATTGATTTTTAATTTGTTGTAGTAGCTGTTTCAATTCTTTTGCTGCTTTATTAAATTTCCTTTTGTCATCTTCGTTTCTTGTGATCTGCCACTTTTCTCAGAAATTTTTTCTTTAACTATTATAGGACATTTTTCCTTAATGGTATCACAGTTGTAGTCGGACGTTGCTGTCCATACCGCATTCTGTATCGTTGAAGTGAGGTCTGCAGTATCCACTTCTTCTGGGGTCTTTAACGTTATGTTTAAGTTAGTTGTTCTATACGTATCCCAGTTTGTTTTCTTGCTGTATAGTGTAGGCTTCTTTTGTCTTTCTAAGATCTGTGAGTACAGTGTTATTATAACTGGTGAATGATCGAATGATAAATCAAAACAGGATTCTGCTTTAATTTGTTTTTCATTTATTCCTTTTATAATTGCAAAGTCTAGTAAATCGGGTGTTTTTCTCCTATCGGTAGGCCAGTATGTGGGTTCCCTTGTCGTTACTGCTGTTAGGTTATTTGCTCTTAAGGCAGCGAATAATTGTCTGCCTTTTGGTGTTGTTGTTCGTGAACCCCAAATTTCGTTTTTGGCGTTCCGGTCTCCTCCAGTGATAAATTTATTCCCTAAAGTGTTGAAAAAGTGTTCGTAGTCTTCCTTTTTATTATTGAACTTTGGTGGCCAGTATACTGCTGATATATTGATTTGTCCCATATGATCGTTTATTGCCAGTGTTGTTGCTTGTAAATGTTCTGTGTTATAACTTTGTAATTCATGGTGCTTAATGCCATCCCTTATAATGATTGCTATTCCACCATGGGCATCACCGTCCGGATGTCCAGTGCTATATGTTCTATATCTTGGGATTTGTATGTTTTTTTTGGGTGAAGTGCGACTCGGACACTAACATTATATCTATGCAGTTGATTTGTAAGAAATTTTTTACCTCTTGTGCATGTTGGCACAAGCCGTTGGCATTCCATAAAGCTATTTTTAGTGTTTGAGCCATTATGACATTTTGTTTACTAGTGTTGAGATTAAATTCATTATTGTGCCCATTTGACTAATGAGCTCTTTCATCATATTTTTAATCTCTGTTAAATCGCTATTCTGTTGACTAGATATGACTGGATTTGTTTGATTAAAGCCGTTTATTTGTTGTGGATCATGGTGTAAAGTTTGCGCATAAGTTATATTAGATTGTACGTATCTTGCTGTATTAGGTGTAAGTGTACTTCTTAATTCTGGGTATAATTTTTGCTGCAGTTGTTTATGTACTATACATCCTGTATAATTAGCTGGATGACTCCCTTCACAGTTAACACATTGAACTTCTTTGTTTCTTATTGTTCTGGGACAATTTGACGTTAAATGTTCTCCTGTATATTTCACGCAGCGTGGATTTCTGTTGCAAAAATTTTTTGTATGACCATATTGTTGGCATCGCATACATTGCGGTATATTTCGTTTAATGCGTGGTGCTTCGAAGGTTACACATGTATTCATTAGTAATTTTACTTTCTAAATTTCTTTGTTATTGTCCTTTTGTTTTAAGTCGATGAAAAATACAGGTAGACCTGGTTTTTTGATGTACCATACATTTGTAACTTTATGTCCTAAATCTTGTATGCTATTTTTTATTTCCTCAATGTTAGTAGAGTAGTGGACATTTTTTAATACGACTCGGAAACTTTTGCCTTGTTTGGCTTTGTAGGTGTGGTACTCTGTATTTTTATCTTTCAGCATTTTTATAATATTGGTGTATGTTTGACTATCTATCGGTTCTATTTTAACTTGATTGTTATTCAGTGCCTTTGTGTGGTACTTTTCTTGTGCTATTTTATCTAATTCCATAATCAGTGGCATATATCATAATTTTCATAGATTTTGAAAAAGTAACTTAAAATATAAAGAGAATACTTACTGCCACACTTTTTTTATCCTGAAATGACCCACTATGACCTGTGTTTATTGGTCCACTATCATTATTTATGCCCCTAGTAATATCAGAGATTACATCAGAACGCGTCCCAGGAACAACTTCTAAGTTTCCGCTTGCAGTGTTACATGCAGGTGTCACTATAACATCACTGAAAACCTTGATTTTAGTTTTATCAATGCCGAAGGCCATTTCTATTATATTATTTGTTCTACTCGACATTTTAGAAGTCATTTCCACAAACAAATAAACAAATAAACTTGAAATAAATAAGTGAGGTTATGACCCCTATTGTAAGCAATATGCACGTTCGTTCATTTGCCTATTGATGAATCGTAACAAGCACATTCACCAAAAGATAATTTAATTATTTTGAAATAAAATCTATAGTATACCTTATATATAAAACTCAAAATCGCAAATTTGGTGTATTCGCCCTTTTGCAAAAATACCATCGAAATTGTAGGGTTTCTTTTAGTTTACCCACGTATTTTTCATATGAAAGGTTTATCTATTAATAAACAAATCAAAAGACTTAAAAAATTAGTTTAAAAGGCTACTACTTTTTGCAACACCTTGTATATGACCATAAAATATTTTATACAAATTGCTTCTGATTTAACAATAAATCAGATGCTTTCCAACAATTACGTAGCTGTTGCAATAACTAAACGTTAATATTAAAGGAGAATTAATCATAGTTGGCTGTCTCAACTAGTTACCTCAGTAAAAATAAATGACATATTACTGTGTCAAATTCTTACCAGGTTTTTCATTATTTTATGCTATTTAACTCTGTATGTAGTTGTGTTGTATTTTTAGGTTTTTAGTTGTTATTAATTACCATTTTCAACTTTGGGTGGTTATTTTCATAGAAAATGACTTTCGCAAACCGGTTAACCTGTTATGCATGTGATGTGTGATAGACATTTTAACGGCAGACAGTTAATTTACTTAAATAGGAACGAGAATATTGATTTTCTACAAATTGCATCTCTTAGAAGACAAATTGCACAACATCCTCCAGTTGACATATTGCCTAGTGTATAAAAATTTGTCACGTATATCGGAACAAGGTGTGATATATTTTGTAGGTAATTATAAAATAACCAAATCACCCTGTATATATTATGTTCATGTTCATAATATTATGAAATAAAAGTCACTCACGAAATCGTTGTAATAATTTCAAAGCCTATTTATTTTTGGCAGCTGAATGTATGTCTTTATGGTTTACCCTGTATTAACAGTACATATTGCGAAATTGTGAGTGGGTAGATATAAACTTTAAGACATAAAATATATATGGCAAAATTGTAGAGATATTAAGTGTTTGCAAAAAGCTATTGTAAGTAATCCGTGAATCACCCTGTAACAGTAAATATTTTTTGCGGAACATTCAATGCACCTCGAACTAAGCTTACATTACACTTATATAGGTAAGGTAAAATCAATTTAGCTTTTCAGTTTAAATAAGAAAAACTAATAAATTCAACATTTCTCAACTTTTACGCCTTATATCTCGAAAACTGGTCATACTACAAGTAGTACATACTGAAAAAATGGTTACATTTAATCGTGGAAATTTTTAAATACAGGATGTTCATGGTTTTTGTACTTTTCTTAAAATACAATAACTTTTAATAAATAAATCACCCTGTATATATTGAAGCTTATATATACAAATATATTAATAGTATCAAATTTCTCAAAAATCAATTCGGAAGTACAGCGTTTTGAACTAAGTCATAAAAAAGCATTGTATATTGTGGCTCGTTCTGTAAAACACCCTGTATAATAAATATTTGTTGTGCAAAATTTTATCGTCAAAATACCATATTGGATAGTACATTTCGAAAAAATGGTTCCCTGAAGTTATACTGAAAATAGTAAGTTTCTGCAAAAAAAACTACCTTCATATATTTGTGAATCACCCTGTAGTTATAAATATTTTGAATTGTATGTATTTACTAATGTACTACTTAAATATGCGGTAAACTTGTTTATGCAACAGAAATGTAATCTAGCTCTTAAGTTTGAAAATTCAAATTCCGAAAAACTGGGCATTTTTCAACTTTAACACCCTGTATCTCGAAAACTAGTCATAGGATTGAGTTGTGCCCATTAACACTTTTGGTTACTAAATCGAGTGCAACAACATACCAAAGTTTTACAAAATTTAACCGGTCGCCATTTTTCCATTACTTGGGTGCAGGGTCCTTTCACAAAAGTTTTGATAGCATGAATCTGAAAATTGGTAGTGTTAGGTTTGGTAGCTTATTGACGTTGCTCCTACAGGGCGCTAGTTTCACGCTATTATTGAATATTTTTATCTGTTGAACTATGCTCAAAAAAGTGAAAAATCTAAAAAAAAGGTACGCTTCTTTAGTGTTATAGGCCAAATACTTATTAGAGCATCAGCCCGTAAAGGCAATTTGCGCGCACGGCACAGCTCAGTGGTGTTGGCGGGATTCTTACTTACTGCTCCAAAAGGACATTCGTCACTAAAGTTCTACTCCAAAAATATTTACGCAAAGTTTACCCAAACTTCAATAAAATTTTAAGCTTCATTTAAAAGCCACAAGATTGCTATAATAAAACTAAAACTCACAATATATTCCGATAAACTTAGTAATTAGTTATTCAATTTCAAACGATACGACACAGCAAAACTAAATCAACACGAACAAATATCTATAAAACCCTAAAATCTAATAAACGACAAAATCGGGATTGAAATGTCTAATTACGCCAGTTCACAGCTCGCTTAAATACGTGATGATCCTGCGAATCCTTTACACAAAATTCCTATCCTAGTAAATAATTCATATCAAACCTTATTTCCTAGTTATTTCCACAACTGTAATCATTATTCATAAACGTCATCAGTTGTCCATTCGTGTTCCTACCCTCCAGAATTTTACTATAAATACCCGACCACCTCTTATATATTATTATTATATTATTACACTATTACCTTTCTACTTCCATATACCTTTTTACTCATACCAGACCTGCACCCTTAATTACACCTAAATCTGATTTATCTGTCCAGCCAGAATACACCAGCATCCCTAATTAACTATCCAGACCTGCCAACACTTTGCACACACCACGTACGTTCCTTCACCCAATATTATTATAGCCACCCTTTTCGGAGACACGGTTGTATAAAACGCTCTTAGCTACTATTAGCACCGAGTCCTGTACATAGACGTGCTTAGGGTACGTGGTAATTAGTTTGCTGTAGGCGACACTTATAACAAACAAAAAATTAGTTGTGATTGATTTATATATTAAAAAGGTAAATTGCACCACAGTCTAGCTGAGCAAGGCACAATACTTATGAAACTTTCTGTAGTTTGACAACTCATTTTGAACAGGTGGTGAGGGAGACATAGATATAATCAGTAATACATTTCTTGTTGGGCGCCACTTAATTTATAGGTTTAATAATTAAAATACAACAAGAATTGAGAGAGTTGTACCTTAGTAGCATAATAGGTAATCTGAATAAACACTAAACCACTGTATTTATATATGTATTTAATAAAACACAATGTCTGATTAATATCAGCATAAAGTGACTAAAACGATATTTCTCGTAAAACTTTACGATTTTAAAATTACTAAATTAAACATAACCATACAAGCTTATAATCTATATTTACTTAAAATTCAAAATTCAATATGATCAACGCTGTCTCTTCATAACCGTATCAACACTCTATACTGTCGTGTAATTTCCTTAAACTTATTAAAAGGAGACGTATTACTTACATGTACTCAAAATAAATGTGGTAGCTTCGTCTTAAAAATAACTGTAGCCTGAGAAATTCATTTCCCATTCATAAGATACACATATGATGATTTCCATTTGCCAGTAACGTACAAATAAGCGAACTGTAGACCATATATGAAGATATTCGTACACGAAAGCAGACGTTCATTGACAGCATGCGTTATTAATGCAATACAAAGGTGTCTCAATTTATAATTCGTGAAAATGGCATTTTTTGTGAGGCCAAGCTCCATGATTTAACAACGAACAAAATTATTTATCATAAGAGCTTCTCCTAACACAATCGGTTTTCCTTAATGTTCCTTTCTTTGTTTTGTTCCCTAATGAAATATATATATATATATATATATATATATATATATATATATATATATATATATATATATATATATATATTATATATGTATATATATATATAGTGTTCCAGTTTTTGTAGCAGGACTTTAATAGTCGATAGAGTTTTCAAAATTAAGACAAAAGTTTACATAAACATAGGTTGCCAAACGCTTAGTTTTGGAGATACTGGGTTTCAAAGCTTTAATTTTGTTTCAGTTCTTTTAATTTATCTTCAAAACTATTTAAAGTAATAAATCCAAATTTAGTACACATATTACACTCCTTAAACTCAATATTTTCTGGGGTGGTACGCATCCTTTATCCCCCCCGAACTTTTTCATGCGACGCCTCTAACTCTTAAAAACCTTAAAAACTTAAAAAATTTAGATTGCCCATTTGATTTAGGAACTTTTTTGTCATCTGCCTTTTTTTCTGAAAATGCATAGTTTTTGAGATAAATTAGCTGCAATCATGAACAGCTTCCAACGCCTGATGCTCCCGCAAAAATAGTGTGCCATGAAAAGAACAATAAAAAAAAAATCAAATTATGTCAAATCTCACGTTTTATTTTAAATACGACTTGTGCATGAAAAAGAATGTAATTTATTTACATATTTTATTGTGTTAATTTTTATTGCAAAGGTGATCTTTTAATATGCCATTTTTGTTTTCTAATCAAGAAATAGCGGATATCCATTTTATTTATGGCTTTGTAAATGGAAATTCAGCAGCAGCAGCCCGTGAATGTAGGCGAAGAGTTCCTTTTAGAAGAGTATTTGTAAGAGTTCACCAGCAAATGATAAGTCAGGGGTTAAATAATGTGCATGGTAGTCAAAATAATAATCATAGGCAGCAAAGAAATATTGCACGACGAATTTTGCGGGAATTCGACAGAGATCTCACAACTAGCATTAGAAGAGTATCCGTAGCTTTAGGTGGAGTCTCAAATACTAAAATTCACCGAACATTAAGACGGTATCACCGATATCCTTACCACCTACAACCTGTTCAAGGACTACAACCAGGGGATGCAGAACATGGAGTTACGTATTATTGATGGATTCTTGCTGAAAATAATAACATTTTAATTTTAATAATAAAATTTTTAAATAATGTTTTATGGACTGATGAATCCTGCTTCACTCGCCGTGGTGTGGTAAATTTTCACAACCAGCACGTTTGGGCACATGAAAATCCACATGTAGTTCGCCCCGACATTTTCAACAAGAATTTAGTGTGAACGTCTGGATAGGTATTTACAATAAGCACCTTTTTGAGCCGTACGTTTTACCACCTCGGATGAATGTTGCAGTTTTCTTGGAATTCTTAGAGAATGAACATGGGAATATGTGGGAACATATTCCTTTAAATTTACGAAGAATGGCTTGTTTCCAGCTTGATGGTTGTCCAGCTCATTATCGCAGAATCGTTAGAAACTGGCTGGACAACCATTATCCAGGAAGATGAATCGGTCGTGCAGGCCCAGTTCCCTCGCCGCCAAGGTCTCCAGACCTAAATCCCTTAGATTTTTTTGTTTGGGGGTATTCAAAAGAAAGAGTGTATGCAACTCATGTGACAACAAGAGATGAACTCATTAATAGGATTAGGGGTGCTTGTACTGAAATAAGATCATTTTTAGTTAATATTCCACGTGCAAAATTATTCGTCGGTGTGAATTATGTAACACACATTTGGAACAGTTTCTTTAAATTTATTTATTATTACGATAGCGTTTTTGTTTTGTTGTTATAGGTTAAGTTTATTTGTTTTATTTATTTATTTCGTTCGTTTCGTTCTTGTTAAAATCTTAAATAGAAATTCCTTCCAATTTTTTCCAATAAATACGAATTTTTCTAAAAAAATCGGTGGAGTACTGCTTTTTATTAAGAGACAAAAAAAACGTGAGAATTGACATAATTTGATTCTTTTTTTTTATTGTTCTTTTCATGGCACACTATTTTTTGCGGGAGCATCAGACGTTCTTTGCACACTATTTTGAAGCTGTTCATGGATTACAGCTAATTTATCTCAAAAACTATGCATTTTTCGAAAAAAAAGCAGAAGACAAAAAAGTTCCTAAATCAAATGGGCAATCTAAGTTTTTGGTTTCTAAGAGTTAGAGGCGTCGCATGAAAAATTTCGGGAGGGATAAAGTGTGTACCACCCCAGAAAATGTACTACCCTGTAGATATTGATAAACGTTAAACTACTCTTAATATTGAGTTTAAGAAGTGAAATATATGTACTAAATTTGGATTTATTATTTTAAATAGTTTTGAAGAGAAATTAAAAGAACTGAAAAAAAATTAAAACTTTGAAACCCTGTATCTACAAAACTAAACGTTTGGCAACCTACGTTTATATGAACGTTTTGAAACCTCTATCGACTATATATATATATATATATATATATATATATATATATATATATATATATATATATAGTAGTTAAAATTAGTTGCACACCTTGTGCAGGGAAGCAAAACTTAAAACGTAACGTAATGAACTGTACGGCAGAAGAAACGGAAGGAAGTGAATCAAGCGTGTCAAGTTCGCATATGTGCATAAAACTTAGACCATACATTATATATAGAGGTACTCGTAATTATGTAAACTAAAGTGAAAATATCGAAATACATTCCGAAATGTAATTGTTGAAAGAAAAAGGATACCAACGTAATGTAAATATATTTACCAACAATAATACAAATTCAAAACTTAAATTAAGGTAACCATATACAAGAATTGGCACGTTATACGCCCCGTATTACTAAGTATTGCGACACCCCAAAATCTCACTGCAGGTCAGAAAAAGAGAAAAGTATCATTATTCAAAGAAACATCTTGGTTGTAATTTGCACCGAGGCGGGCTTTTGAATTATTCCCAATGACGTAGTTATTTCGAGAGGTGATGCTCCGAACATGTAACTACTTCTTCTCTGACCAACCCCATTGAAACCGAAATGCCCCTCTAATCGTTGCCGGCCCCGAATACGATTTCCACTGTCTTTAATTACACTCGAATCACGTCTGTCAGTACTTCTAATCCTTACGTGCACCCTCTCGTATCCATTAATTATTTAAATATTAACACCACCTGAGTGTCATTGTTATTAAAGCTGATATTCCCTTCCCCCTGTACATATCCTGCGATGCCAGTCCAGGTCATTCCACTATCATAAAAGTACACATAACTGATTTACACTTCATTCAGACATACATAATTAATACGGAACTAATTAAGTAGGCAGGTTCAGAAGCCCTAATTTCAAAACCACCTGCTTCTTATCATAACCACTACTTCCTACCTGATTAGAATAATATCAAACTCACTCACCTGTTGCCTCCTCCTGTGTAACCTCCAAATCACATAACCAATATGTTGATGTACCCACATAACACATCCCGTTATAATTAACATTTTTTAATGAATTTATTCCATGTGTCAACACATCTATGTAATTCTCTATTTTCCAGTCTCACTCATAGCGGGAGACCCAAACGCTGGGGAAATAAAGTTATTACATAGGATTTAATTTATTTTATACCAATTTGTGTAATAAAAGCGTTAATAACCAGTCTGGTTCATATTAGTTAATTATTCATAAAATAGTGAGTGACGTCGTTAAAACTCCGATCCTAAGAGACTAAAAACCAAGGACTACCAGAAATTTGCTTTTTAGACCTGGTATACTACAGATACTCAATTCGCTTACCTGAACGTAATCGCAGGTGGTCCTGGGACCAGCAGGTCTTCGCTATACCTGAAAGGCTACAAATAGTATCGCACGCTTAGCCAAAATAATTGAATGCCACAGAATCAGTCACTGATCTGATCAAAAATCAATGGTTCAGTTGTCACGTTACTTGACTTAATAAACACGCAAACAATATGCTCAAATTCATGAATATTAATGCTTTAGCGCATCAACCTTTAAATGTTACGTTATAATTAAATAATCACTTGTAAAGCTTTCGAACGTTACTTAAAATAAACACAAAACATTGACGTTAATTCGATGATCTCAATTAAAGAAAAACAAACACTCAAATTGCGCGTAAATACTGTGCTGGGTTCACAGCTCGATTAACATTTAAAAAAATACAAGTTCGTTAACCTAAAGATATGTATTATGAAATAACCTTCGAGATAACCGCACAATCGTTACATTAAATTCGCTCTGTTCAAGTTAGTTTACTTAATAGGCGGTGATACTAGCTAGTTTCAACGTCGACCTTTACTCAAATTACGGTAAATATTACTCATACGCCAAAATAACAAATGGCTATAACAAAAGTTGCGTTCTCCCCGTAACGCCTTCGTCACATAAAATTTTTACACAAAATCGTCAGTATAACAAAAAATAAGAAGACTCCTATAGATTTAAATTACAACACGGACAAATACGCTTGTATTAAGATTTAAACGATAAAATACTAAAACATTAATCCAAAAAAAACAAAACAAAACAGCGTATTCGAATGGTCCAAAAGATCCTGATTCGCCTAAGCGGTTGTAAAAGTTTCTGAATAGTTTATAATTAGGGTGCAGATTATTCGGGTTATTATCCTGAGCAATAAGAGAAATCATACCATGCATCTCAATGTTGGAAAAATTATTATGTCGTGTGATTTTTTCATCGCTAGCTAATAACATTACATGCTAATAAATGACACGCCCACAAAATACGCTAATATGGAAATTTAACAAAAGCCTACTTAGAACAGAAATAGCAATATCGGCATCTGAAAGAAGATCAGCAAAATACATTGAAACCTTTAAATGCAAATAACTCAGAAACCGATAAAGTTAGGCGGCCTAAACAAGTGTACCATTCTTATGTGTCCATTTTTTTAGATTTTTTACTTTTTTCAAGCATAGCTCAACAGATAAAATATATGTTTTGATTTAGCAACAACACGGCTTAACTAGCGCCCTCTAGGAGCAACGTCAAAATAAGCTTCAAATTTGTAATTCTCGCACCAAAAACCAACCACTATCAATTTGCAAATTCATGCTATCAAGACTTTCCCAATTATTGAGAAATTTCAAAATTTAAACCTTCAAC